>AYEL01064162.1:0-115173 GCA_000484575.1 Olivierus martensii
AACCAATTACCATATTTTACATATAGTTAATACTTCGAATAGTGCGAGAAATTCGTGGAACCAATTATTCACACTAAACGAGGCTTACCTGTACATTATATATATTTTGTAATCATGTGGATAATTCACTTGTAAATATTTAATTTGCTAATTAAACAATTTGTGTTTGCCATAATTATGAAATGTTTTTCTTAATTAATGAAAAGTTTTCATTAATTTTTGAAATCTTTCCATTAAATTTTAACACTTGTGCAAATTTTTAAATGTTTTTGTTAAATGTTGAATAGCATTCTCAAATTTTGAAATGAATTCATTATTTAGTGCAACTAATTCTTCCTTTTTGAATTTTTTTTCCACTAATTTCCGAAATGTTTTTACTAATTTATAAAAAATTTTTGTTAAATAATTGGAAGGCTGTAATAACTAATATAGAATTTAACAGTTTTTAAATCATAATATAAACTAAATAAGTTTTATTGATTAGATTAAAATTTATTTAAAGAGGGATGACAATCAAATATGAACTAAGCAAGTTTTATTGATTAGATTAAAATTCAAAAAATTCTTTTTTTTTTAAATTAAAAATATAAAAAAATATTTCTACCTTTAAAAAAGATTGATGTTTAGGAATATTTTCAAATACAGGATTTTCACAATCTGTCCTATAATAATATAACTTTTATTTTCATTTTAATAAGTTAATTTGAAGATAATATCCAACTTTTAATTATAATAGTCATTTGAATATAAAATGACTTTTAATAAATTAAAAATGAATATAAAATGATTCAGTTTGACAGATCATGAGTATTACTGTTTTCAAGGATTAAAGTAATGTATTATATTTAAAATATTAAATATAATTTTTTAAATAAATAAATAAATAAAATTCAATGAAACAATCTATAACTTCTTTTGCATTTCCAATTTTGTTTATTTTAATAGATTTCATTCACTATTTAAATACAATAATATAATATATTCAAATTTCATTCAAAGTGGATAATATTAAATGAGGTATCACTTCATTATTTGTGAACATCTTTTATTACATTGATTATGTATGATCTATTTCAATCATTTTGAATAGGTTTGGACATCCAGTAAATTCTAATAATATGTATGAATTAAGAGATGGATGGGTAATCAGTCTTTACTTTATAATAAAAAGATCTAGCTTTCAAAAATGAAAGAAATGATAGTGTGAGATCATGGAGATCCCCAAACGGCACTCTCTTGTCTTTTAATAGAAATAATATGAAATTATATTAAAATTTAAATTAAAAATTAAACGAAAAAGGAGACCCCCAAACGGCACTCTCTTGTCTTTTAATAGAAATAATATGAAATGATATTAAAATTTAAATTAAAAATTAAACGAAAAAATTTGTTAAAAAAAAAAAAAAAATTAATTAATAAAGACCGATCAAGATAACATTAACAGGGAACTTCGAATAAGATCGCTAGTTCCTTGTCCATTCGTGGGAAAGTTCCTTCTCTAGATGGATGGAAAGAATAAATAAATACGAGTTCCGTGTAAAAGAAGAGGAGTAGTTTTGGAGAGTCAGAGATTAGAAGTCAATAATTTTGTTATTAGAAAACAACAATGATGTAAGTTTTGAGCGACGAGAAAGCAACTCGTCCCATCACGTCGGGGCAGCTGACAGACGCGAGAATCGATGGGCGACGACGACAATGATGACGACGAAGTACGGAACTGTATTGTGTGTTTTAAAACAACTGGAACTGGACAACTGTCGCAACTTCGAGACGGTCTTTGCACGAAATTCAAACATTTCTTGTGGTAATTTTCTTTCGATTGATTGCTTCATAAACAAGAGAAAACAAAAATAAATAGATATATCAAAAAATCTACAGAAATGCGAAGGATTTTCTTCCATCAATAAGCCAATGCACTTATAGCAGTTAGATAATCTTCAAACGTGTGTGACCAGAAACTAGCAGATGTCGTTTGAGATACTACAACTTGACTAGGATTAGCAGTAGAAAAACCTATTTCCGGGAATGTAGAGATAAGGGAAATAAGGCCATCTTTAGGGGGTGAGAGAGACGAAGACACCACTGTTTCACACCCAGAATCTATCAGATTTTTTTTTTTGATATAGGATGTGTAACAGTTCCTTATCTCGTTTGATATCGCCGAATTTACTGCAAAAATTTTTTAAAGTAGCCTTTATGATGATGACAATAACCAAAACGGAATTCCGGATTTCGAAATCAAGCTGTAATTCCGAAGATGTGGCTTTAAGATGAAGCACAAAATTCGAAATTTTTAGCTTTATAAAGTGAAACTTGATATTTTTTTTTTTTGGCTTTAAAATTTAAAATTTTAGCTTCAAAACAAGGTAAAGTCTTTAACTGGAACTCAAATTTTTGAATTTACAGCTTAAAGTAAAGAAAAGTCTGAAATTGATGCTTTAACTGAAATTCAAAATTTTGAATTTACAGCTTTAAAACAAAGTAAACTCTAAAAATTATAGCTTAAACTGAAACCCATATTTTGAATTTATAGCTTTAAAACAAAGAAAAGTCTGAAATTATAGCTTTAACTGAAATTCAAATAGCTTAAACTGAAACTCAAATTTTGAATTTACAGCTTTAAAACAAAGTAGAATTCGAAATTATAGCTTTAACTGAAACTCAAACTCTTGAATTTATAGCCTTAAACTGATATTCAAAAATTAAAAATTCGCCTTTGAGACGGAGCCAAAAAATTCGAAACTAGTGTTGAAGCATTTACTTAATACGTATAGAAAACATCCTTTTTCTAGTTCTTTTAGGAGAATTTATGCAGAAATTTAACAGCTTTATTTTATACGGTTGAAACATTTTGGTTTTTAAGAATACCCGAAAATGTGTCTCATTCAACGACAACTCAAAAAAAAAAAAATACAAAAAAAAAAACTTCACCCCAAGCAATATGCGTGACAGAACCTTCCCTCCATTCTGCTATGATCTTGTCAGCATTGTGCATGCGCACTTTCCCAAAAAGGAAACTTGGCATGGACTAACCTATAATTTTCTCTTCACTATACACTTAGAAAAGGTGGAAATTCCGAGGCATGCATACGGGGGAGGGGAAAGAAAAATCTGGAAATGTTTTCAATCAATCGAAAGAAAATTATGCTATAAAATTTACGCATATAACAGTTAATGCAAAAGAGAGAAAAAAATAAAGAAAAATATTATTTATCAACATGAAATCACTCTACAGTAGAAAATTTTTTTGCATATAACAGTTAATGCAAAAGAGAGAAAAAATAAAGAAAAATATTATTTATCAACATGAAATCACTCTACAGTAGAAAATTTTTTCAATTTTCCCAAATTGAATTTAAGTAATATTCTTTCGCCAACTTCAAACAACTAGAATTGATCAAAATTCTAGAAGAGGAAATATATATATATATTTTACTTCTTTTTTCTTCTTCTTCTTAAAGTTTTTTTTCTTTTAACTTTACTTAAACCAAGAGTGAATTTGGAAGCTGTACATGGATGAAAGTTTTCCCAATTCACTTCTTCTTTTTCTCTTGCAATCGATTTATCATTACGTTTACCTGTTAGTTCTTTATCATTGCATTTCAGATCAAAAACTTATATTTATATATACATAAAAATATTTTTCCGACTTTAAAATGTAAAAATATATTAAATTAAAAATATATATATTCTTAGCATGTTTTAACGTCACGATAATAAATTTAGTTCGTGTTCTTAAAATATTAAAAAAAAAAAAATCTGTTAACAAACATGATCGATTGGTAATTTAATAGAGAAAACGTATTCGAAGAAATTTCTCTCTCCGTTTTTTTTTTTCCTATTTTATGCTGTATTTCTGATAGGAAATCCCACGACATTTCTGTTACGTCATTGATCACCTGAACGAAATTCTGGACCAGGTGGGTGACTACACACGAAGCAATGCGTCACGAAATGTGACTCATCTCTATCCGATTACTTGATTAATCTAAAATATGAGATGACGTTCAGATGACCCCTTTACCAAATATTCATTTGGCTATGGACATGATTTACTTCTGCATGTTCTATTTGCATGCTAGGAGATGATTTCCTTTCCTGATTTATCTCTGCTATTTTCGGAATTTTTTTTTTCCTCTTTTTTTTCTTCTCCTATCTTCGCTTAATTTAAAAATCGTTTTCTAACAGAAAATTTCAACCAGAACAGAACGAATTTTAATTCGTTTTTAAACGTCACACGAATGATTACTAAAGGAGAAAAATACGAGAAAATTTTATTTAGTATTTCGAATAATTTTAAGATAAACACGAACTGTTTTAGCTGAAAAAATATTGCGTTTTATGTATCTCGAGTAAGATTAACGTCGTTTTTTAAAATAATTTTAAGTTATTTGGTTACAAATAAACAAATTATAGTTGATATATTACGGCGAGTGGCTTCGCTGCTGAATTACTCGGTTCTGCAGAAAAGAATGAATTGCAGGGGCAAAAAAGCCGTGTCGATGGCGATAATTTAATATTTTATTTTTTTCCTCATTTCTTTTTTTAATATTTATATTTATTAAAAGTGTAATTAAAAGACATTTTTATTAGATTAAAAAATACATTTTTTTTTTAAATCAGAATTAATTAATTAATTATACGTACCTTTACTGCATAAAATGATATAGGCATAACGAGACTTACCTGCGAAACGTATAAAAAAAAAGAAAATTGTTAATTAATTAATTAATTAATTAAACTTTTAATTGCAAAATATAAAAATATTTAAAACGAATAAGAAAAAATTAATTGATAATTTTTATATCACAAGTATCTAGAGATAAATAGATAGAAAGGTAAGTAATAACGTATAAAAAGAAAATAGTAAGAACAATAGATGACAAGGAAAAGATATATAAGCAATAAGGAAACATTGTCAAAGAGATTAGAAACGAAAATCAAAAGATGTGGAGACAAATAGTCATAGAGTAGCAACCCAGAAAATTAGAGAAGAAGAGTTATAAGCACGAAAGAAAAGGAAGAGAGAAAGAAAGGAAGAGATATGGAATCAGAAAGACATGATAAAAATAAAGAGACACGGCGATACAGACGAAAATTATGAAGTTAAATGATAATTTAAATGACTATTATTGCTTGTTTCAATGACCTCGTTTACTATTATCATTACTTATCATCTCATTACTGTTTCAAGCCAGCATCATCGTTTTATAATTATCATAATTATGACATTCAGATAAGTAAACCTCGAAGGATAAAAAAAAAACTGAATAATAGCGAAAAAAATGTAGATGACAAGTGAATTAATAGTTGAAAAAAAGAATAAAAAATAATAAAATTGAACATACTAATTAAAAACATTTTGATTATTAGTAAGTTTGCCCATCATATATAATAGGTTAAATAAAATGCCCATTTACTGATATAATTCAATATTGATGTTGTTGATGAATTACAAAAACTCTCCTATTAGCATATGTAAAATTCTGAACAATCCGAGAGAAGCTGTAACAAACAACAAATTAAACAAAAGAGAAACGTTTCTTTCTAGCTGATTAATGTCATTTGTCTTCTAGAATAAGCGCTTTTTCTTATCCACCCAATGAGAACTTTTATAATGGGTTTCTCTTTTTATCCTCTTAACACTATTCCTGAACATAAAAGTCAAATATACTAATTGTGATGTTCAAAAAGTCAATTTTGATGCACTTTTCTAAAACTCGTCCGTGAATAATGCATGAATACATTCGTAGATTATAGAGTGACATACGCATTTTAGTCATTGCTCGGCTTTGTTCTGCCCTTGTAAATAAATATTTATAACTAAGAGAAAACGATATGGTTTCTGTAAGCCGAAAACCGCCCTTTTAAAACCCTCCCATGTTTTAATGTCGTGAATTAAATGCAACATTTTTCTCCATCATTCTGACATCAGCACAGTATGCGCAATAGGAGAATGAATTTAATTTTAATCACGCAATCGATGTACTCGATTAAAAATGCATCGAGCATCGAGTCAAATTGCGATTAGTCTTTAAAATTCGGCGATACAAAATTTAAATATTTTGGTGTTAAAGTTTAAAAGGTTCTCCTTCGAGAGAAGGTTTTCGCGCTGTATATATCCAATGATTAAATTTAAAAAATAATAATAATAAAGTTGTTAAAAAAATATGAAAAATTTTATGTAAGTTATCGAGTTATTTTCGATATAATGACTGCCAGAAGTAAAGACGAACAGGTATTGGTAACCTGGACTAATTAGAAGAATCTTGTCGACATGTTTAATTAGCAAAATTGTTCCTTTACAACATTTTAATTGGACTTGTTTCACTTTCAATGACTTTAATTACTGTATTTTCTCAAGAAAAATAAATATTTAAGCCGAGAATAACAAAAAAACATAACATATTTCTTTTTTTCCGGATTAATTTTCCGATGATTTAGAAAATTTCTCTTCTTCATCCGACGATAAAATTTCTTAATTAATCAGCAGAGAGAGAGAGGGAGAGAGAGAGACGAGTTATCCGATGTTTTCACTACAATGATCCAAATAATAATTAATATTCCCGACTCATAAGAAAATTGGTCACAGTTTAAACACTTTAACGGCCTTGTACTCGATTACCAAAACGCGATAAAGCGGGAGAAAAAAAAAAATTAAACAAGAATAAATATGGCGTATGCTTAAAATAATAATCGTTAAGTGAGATTACATAAACCGCAGCTTAAAATATAACTACTGACTAAAAAACTGATAAGAAATCTAATTCCACATAATTGATATACTCATGAGGAATAAAGATAAATCATGGTTAATAATTACCATCGCCAGAAATGGCCACGTAGTTAAAAAAACCCATTGCACACAAATCACAAAAATTTGTGTTGGCGCGATGCTTTAACAGCGATAATTGCCATAACACTACATAATTTTTTTTTATTATATACTTCGATAATCGCCTATTCATAAATCGTTTTGAGATTAAATAAAAACATAAACAGGAGTAGAAAGTTAGGAGAACGAAGAGAGGGAAAAAAAAAGAATCTTATTTGATTTTGATGATAGATAAGAATTTTTGTACAGTATCTATTCTGGAAAAAAAAAAAAGAATCTTATTTGATTTTGATGATAGATAAGAATTTTTGTACAGTATCTATTCCCTTGGCATCTTTACAACGTAGTTCCATTTGCGAACATGTTTCCAGTTCTTATATATATATTTTTTTATATAATAAAAGAAAAACTATCGATAAAATGATAAAGTTTTATCACAAATTCACTATACTCTATGGAATTATATTGTATGGTAATTTGGCGACTTACGGATATTCTCGTGTAATTCTACGATATTATACAATTTTAGAATGTAAGATATAAATATATTTTAAGAGAGTAACTGAATTGTAATAATAGAAAAACTAGAAGATAGAAAATATCGTCTAAGAAATACAGTAATACTTTCTTTCCTTTATACCGAAAGTTTCTAGAACAAAATAAATTTCCGGAGAAGCAAACTTCTAGCTGTAATACCAAGAACACATATATATACTGTACTGTATATTATTGTTGTTGTTGTTGTTGCTATTACGAGTATTCAATGTAGTAATCTAAAAAAATATTATTATATTTTAATGGAACATAATATTCTAAAAAACGCATTTTCTAGAATAATTTTTCTAGAATTATAATTGAAAATGCGTTTTATAGAATAATATTCAATAAAACGCATTTTCTAGAATTCTAGAAAATCGATAAGTTTGTAAGAATTGCAATTTTGCAGCTAATTAATTTTATTTTCATTGTCTTGTGAAACTAATTATGATTCTAGAAAAATGTATTCGTGAAAGCAATGCAAAAAATGCAATGTTGCTTCTTAAATTTTAGAAAAATGTATTCTTTAAAATGCAGAAATGCAATACTGCTTCTAATATTTCTATAAAAATGTATTCTTAATTAAAAATAATGTAAAAAAATGGAATGCACGTATTTTTTAAAATGCAAAAATGCAATACTGTTTCTAATATTTCTATAAAAATGTATTCTTAATTAAAAATAATGTAAAAAAATGGAATGCTGCTTCTTATAATTCTAGAAAAATGTACTCTTGTAATTAATACAAAAAATGCAATGTTGCTTCTTTATAATTCTAGAAAAAATATTGAAAATGACGAAAAAAAATGCAATTCTGCCGTTTTAACAATTTTTTTCTTTACAGTATAATATATTTTGGCCAATAATTTCTTAATTTCAAAAATTTTCCCTTGAATTTTTCTATAACCTTCTAGAAAACTACCTATGCTGCGTATGACTCTAGAACTACTTTTTATTCTCTAGATTTTCACTAACTCTACCTAGAAATGTATTTAATTCCGTAGAATTATATTAACTTCCCCCGAAATGCAGGTAATCCATCGAAACAACTTTCAATCTAAACAGAAACGTAATTAATTTCTCTAGAATTAAATGCATTTATTATTGGAGAAATTACAAAAAAAAACTCTTTCCAATTGATAAAAATCACTCTGTACAACTGTTTTGTGTCTGCCATTAAGAAAGAAAATTAGTGAGAAATTATAGTAAGCTTTAATAATGTGTGAGACGTAATTAATGATTGAATTCGTACAGCACACAGTTTGCAAGAAGTGATAAATTCCGCTAAACACAACTTGCATCATTAACTGAAGTAATTAAGAAGACGGATGAGATGCACAATGAACTATTAACATACACTCAACATTCCGATTGTACATAACTAAGTAATTATGAATATGTTGAACAGATATACTCGTATAACAACTGGAAAGAAATCATTAAGAAAAATTTGAATATACGTAAAATAATATATCGTACATCACCTATACTGGATGATATATCATCCTCTTTATTTGATTTATGTTCCATTTTCTAAGTGGTCTCAAAACTAAATACTAAATTCACGAGATGTACCACTTTATGACTTGGCAATTGTCTGGCATTGGAAGAGAAGAAAGAAGAAGAAAAAAAAATTAGAGAGATATCTTGCGTACTGTTTCATTAAAAGATAGAGGCGACAGCACTGGCTTTATGCCAGCCTTTGCTTGGATATCACGTGACCGAGGGGGTGTGGATCTCTATCTTGCTTCTACCATTAAGTCTAATACGAGAGCTAAGCAATGATTCTAGCCGAAGTCACACCCCTCGACATTTCTTCTCCATTGTAGATAGTCTATAGGTTCAGTCCATTAACTTCTAAGTCATTACCATTCTAAGTGTGCGACAAAAAGTCAAATTGTCAGATTATTTCTATCTCTCATTTTTGATTTTTGTTTAACTTTTCGTCGATAGCGGGAAACGAAAAGAAAAAAAGACGAGGTTATTTTGTAAAAATCATTATGATAAATATAATTTTTCATCTTCTGACGTGGACTATTATCTGTTCATCTTTTCCACTGATACGTTTGTCCTGAGGAGGATATATATTTAAACAAAAAAAAAATAAGTAAAACATTCTAAATTACTTTTATCGTTCGGAATGGGAAACCTCTATTACTATCGCAACCTAAATGATCCGAGATATCAATGCAAATCATTGATACGTTGCGATTTAATATAGAAAAACGAGCGTCGAAGACGAATTATCATAAATGAAGTCGAATCGTTTCACGTGTTAGGCAAGGAATAACAGATTAACTGCCTAAACTATATTTTCTGAATGAAGAAAATAAGTTTTATCTTGTTTACTGATGATGCAGAGCATCCCAAAAGCGGAGAAGAATTGAATAAAGTGCTCGAAGAACAAATGCGAGCAAACAATCCTGGATGGAAAAAAAAAAACATGCAACTTACATTTTTTAAAGTTTGCTTTTTAGCTTATTAACGTTAGGATAAACAGTTATACACGTAAAAGTATATGTGCTAAGCATAGATACTTTCTATTTAAGTACCTGAAGTGTAAACATAAGCAGTTTTCGATTAAAGAGCGTAGGATAGTGAGATAAAGTCCTGTTTAGAAGATTATTGATGTTACTAGAAGGATATGTACTAAAATACAGTAGAAAGACATATATACCTTAGAGAAGAACTGATTAAGTGCCCGAAGAGCAAACATAAGCAGAAGAGAGGATGGAGATAAGGACCCGTTTAAGTCTCCCTCGGAGATTGTTTCTAGTCCTGTTGATACTACCGGGAGTATATATATATATATATATACAACACACATACAGACATATACAGTATATATATATGGGTCATAGACCTATATAGATTGTTAGGTCGTTTTATCGAAAGTAGAACATAGCATTCAGTCAAGTCTATAACTCCGGTTTCTTCAATCTCAAGACGATGTTACCATGGTTACAGAAATCAAGGTCTGTCCGGATATCGATGGTTTGTGAATCAATTTCACACCGACCAACTTCCGGTGTGTACCGGACGCAGAGGACGCTCCGAGCAGTGATTAGATGGAAAGTCTCGAAGGAGTTGTTCCTATCTTCGTTTTTCCTAACTCGGTCAGACTTATACCGACCGTCTGATTAACCCCCATTGAACTTTTTATATAAAAATTCCTACCATCCTTTACCCGCTTTTTTTTTCTTTATTATTTTGTCTACATTTCCACGTCATTCTCTCTCTCTCTCTCTTTATTTTTTTTTTCCTTTCCAATTTCTGACGGATATCGATGGTTTTATAGTGAGATGTGGAAAATGGAAGAATTGTTAGATATTTGCATGCACGTTTCGAGATGATGCATCCATTAATAATATTTATTCTAGCGATCCTTCTAGGATTTCTCGTACGTTAGGAAAAAAGTTTTAAAACCCATTTTTTTAACTTATATTGCTAATTTTTTTATCGTAAATTTTTTTTCTCGCATTATCTGCTCGATATACGCGTACATTATCGTCTTTAGTATCATTACATCACTTTTTTTTATTTCTTTTTGCAGTGGAAAACTGCAGAAACGGGCAAAAATCCTCGATTTAAACTTCGTTATCTCGTCTTCTTCTTCGGGGAATTTAGATTGCTTGTACCAAATATTCTTTAGAAGATATTTTAAAAGAATTCAGGAAGGAAAAAAAATTATTTTTATCTTATATTTCCTTTATATATATATATAAGAGTACAGGAATTGAGGAAGAAGAAGAAGAAGAAGAACTTTCATTACAAGAGATTGCAATTTTCTGAAAGAAGAAATCGCTCTGTAGTAATATTTACGATAAATTATATATTTTTACAAGCAGGAGAATGTTTGCAGTGCTTCTATCATTATTGTATAGATGTGTTCAGCAGGGAAAAAAAGAATCTTTCAGGTAACTTCGGAAATACGTCAAGACCAGATTTCATCAAAGGAATACCATCCGCTATTCGTACAAAAACTTACTTTTGTTAAGTCGAAATTTTGTTTATTCCTCGCCTATAAATTTTAACACTTGCCAGGCATTAAATTTAAAATAATCGAGGGGAAAAAGGTTAAAATATGCAATTTTACAGTCGATAGACAGAATTTTTACGGTTACAGAGCTACGCGTTAACTTTCCAGTAAAGCGATGTAAAGATACAAGAAGAAAATATTTTTCGAGCGTTATTACACATAAATCAATCGGAAACTGACCTGCTACGGGCGATAACTTGCTCACCACACACCATCTGGGCTTCCACTGCAACAGACAAAATATCCTTAGAGTTGTATGATAAACAATCCACAAAACACAACTTGCAGCACTAGACACACAATTACCTTCTTCCCATCTCTATATTTTAATGTGCCTTCAATTACTGTTCTTGGATCTGCCATAATTTAAGACGTCATACTAATCCAAATTACTCGTGTGTGTGCAGCACGGGACCATACAACTGGCAACTCCAGCGCACACGGCCGCCTCTGAATAAGCCCGTGTTAGTCTGGCTGAAACGATTTCTAGCCCTCTGGTGGACGATTTCTTAAACTCCCAGAAACTAATAAGCCCACCACGTGGTCAAAACTTTTTATCGTCTCCGTTCATCCCGGAAAATTATAGATTTGTTGGCAAAAATTGCTTTCGTCGATAACTATTCGATTTTTATGATAAAATTTAAAACCGATTTACATATAAATAACTTTAAAAAAGTATTAGAATGTTTAAAAGAATCCGTTTTTATCAAATTAATCTAAAATGGGAAAGTTGTAAAACTAACTTTTCACTACCATTATCCTGTCGTTCATTCTGCTATCACATCATGCTTAAAGTCTGCATTATCATCTATATTACCTCATCTGTCATCCTTATTATCCTTACTTCTCTTACTTTCTTGCATTATCCTATCGTTCCTGTGTATGTTAATGTATCCATTCTTTTATCCCTGGCTGCCTTATCCTACCAATTCTTTTTTCCCTCCTTCAAGCAATTTATTAATCATTTTTAATCTCTCGAAGTTACTGTTATCAATTATTATATCTATCTTTCTTATATTCTGCAATCTCATATCTCTCTTATTTATTCTACTAATCCTTCCTAACTTGTCCTCTTTATTCCTAGTATATCTTAACTATCATTTGTCTCATCTTGATAACTTTTCTCGTATTTCTATCATCACATTTCTCTTAGTTGTTTTTTTTTTATCTATACTGTCATCTCTTCCATCCTCTCTATGCTCTTCTTATTCTGCTCACTTATAATGAGATAAACGCGTAATGGATCATTTTATAAATATAAATATATATATAAGTGAAATTTTATAAAATATCCAGATCCATCACAGAATATTTCGAATTCAGGCATTTCACTGACATCTGAATGCTGGAAAATATCGATAGAGAAAGTAAGTTATTGGAGATCGATTTAAAATATTGTTTTCTCTATACTTAAATCTATATGTATCAATATTTGACAACATATCTGGTATTGTCAGCTAAACTGATAATATTAACCGAAATAAGCGAATGCAGTTTCGTAAAAATGAACCAATCGTCACGAATAATAGGAAATCATTACATTTTTTTCTCCAGCATCTTCATCTCTAGCATCTCCAGTCTTCCAGGATTATTTTAGTTATTTTACACGATATAAAATATATGTATGTATACGTATGTAGATGTATGATAAAGCAATACATAGTTGCTTATAACATTCACTTATTAAATTTACCGAATAGTATCCTGCATCACATCAACAATGTTAATTATATCCTACACCCATTCTTGATCTACACGTTAATTAAACCTTGTTCAGTAACAAACTTCTATGCATGTAGAATAATCTACGTATCTAAGTGACTGGAATAATTTTCAATCAATGTCATTTAGAAATTAAAATACGGTATTCTTGAAAATAAGTGGAATAATCTCGAAAATTTTCTCTATATATATTTTTCCTCTAATATTTCCTTTAATAGATGAAATATTCTTAAAGTAATTATTCTAATATTCAAAAATATGGGGAATTTTCCTCAAATTCGAGGAATATATTAGGGAAAACAGATTTCCTATTCGAGAAACATTCTCTGAATATTTCTCTAATATGGAAAACATTCTTGAAGGGAAAGTTTATGAGGAAAATATTCAATATTTGTATAGATATGTGCAATTGATCGTTAGAATTTGAATTTAGGGAAAAAAATCTTTAATGCAGATTAAGATATAATCAGTAGAAGTGCACAGAATGATACCTTAATGAATAATAAACATATTTTAGGTATAGGTTTCAGATAGTTTTAATCAAATCTAACTCATTATTAACTGAAAGTCTTTCGAGCACACTCGAGTACAGATAGGAAAAAAGAGAGAGAGAGAGAGATTTTCTTTTCTTCCAACATCTTAACGAGACATTAATTAATAATTATATTTAAAAATCGAATTTTCTTAGTTATTTATAATCTTTAAGACGATTTCTTTAAAGTTTAAACATTAAAGAAGTTTTGACGAGACGGTCGTCACTTACATGGAACTAATGAGCTGAAGATACAGATGATAGCATGTAAATCCTCCCCCAAAAAAAAGAACTTTCTAATAATCTTAGTGGAAGATGGAGGGGAAAAAATGTCTGAAAAGATTCCGGAATACGTAAATATTTTAAAATTCGAAAAGTAGAGGTTATTACCGATGGAAAATCATCCAGAACCCTATACAAAGTAACCCTGTACTATTTAGATAGCATATCACTACCTTCCACACTTGTATTCCCTGTGGAACTAGGCGTCTGTCTTTCTCAGTCAAACTTTCTTTAGTTTTCTACAAAATGTAAGTCAAATTGCGCTGTGGTAACGATGTTAAATGGTCTAAGCAAATTTCTGATAAGAAATAATGAAGATTTTTTTTTCTCTTCTTACCTCACCCCCTATAAATCTGTTGTAAAAATCTGCCTAGCTAAAGATAATTCCAAACATTTTTAACTTTACTCATAAATCACTTTGAAGTATTTTTCTTTGTTTGAATTTTTAATGATTTAGTTAAAATCATTTCGCCAAAATTGATTTATGAATCGAAATCTAAATAAGAATAGAATTTAATGAAGAAGATTTATTTTTATTTTTATTTTTTATTTTTTTTTTAAACCAAAAAATTTGAAATTTCTCATTTTTCATCTTTTTAAAAACACGTCCAAATGGTGTTTAAATGCATATAATTATCCGCGATAATCGATTAATTATCGTATGAAAATCGCTACTAATCGTACGACGAACCATTCTGCTCTTAAAATTATCGATCTGTCTAATGATAATCTAAGATTACTAAACTTTATAAAATTATATTTATTCTTTACTTATTATGTTTATTAAAGTTTCAAGTATATTGCAAATACAAGCGCAATTTTCATAAAATTAAAAATGTCGTTATGAAAAATTGTAATTAAGCTTTCAATGGAATGAACAAAATCGATTTGTTTCGGATACTTTTACTGTCGCGATTTTATCTTATCATATTGAAATTTTAAGTTTTAAATTACGATTATTACGTTTTTGCATTAATGAAATTGAAGAATTTTTTATATTTTTGAAAATTTTCGACGTAATAATGGTTCTGCATACATCACCACTTATAACGCAATAATGAAAAATAATCTAGTCTGTTTCGTATTTCTCTTGTAAATTGATAAAAATTACTATATTAATACGTTACATTTTTACGACATAATAATATTTATAATTTATCAGATTTTATAAATTAATGTCGCCATGTAACTTTGTATTTATAATTGTTAAGTATTAACAATTATAAATATTCGATAACGATCGGTTTTAACGTATCGATTAATTATCGATTACCGATTTTACTATTGTTAAAAATCGAATTTTCTTAGTTAGAATTGTTAATTTACCAATTATTACGTTAATGAAATTGAAGAATTTTTTATTTTTGAAAATTTTTGAGGTAACAATGATTCTGCATACATCACAACTCATGACGTAATAATGAAAATAATCTAGTTTGTTTCATATTTCTATTGTAAATTGATTAGAATTACTGCATTAATACGTATATTTTTATGACGTAATAATAATAATGATTATGAATTATCAGATTTTAAAAATTAATATCTTCTTGTAACTTTATATTTTTAATTGTTAAACTATTAACGAATGATATCGTCACTTCCATAATGAACATTTTTAATGTACAGATTAATTACCGATATCGATTAATTAATTATCGATTACCGATTAGAATTATTAATTTGCCAATTATTACGTTAAAGAAATTGAAGAAATTTTTATATTTTTGAAAATTTTTGACATAACAATGATTCTGTATACATCACAATTTATGACGCAATAATAAGTTGTATTTCCTTTATAAATTGATAAAAATACTGTATTAATACATTACATTTTTATGAAGTAATAATAATATTAATATTTATGATTTATCAGATTTTTAAAATTAATGTAACTTTCTATTTTTAATTGTTAAAATATTAACCAATGAAATCGTCATTTATAACGAACTGTTTTAACATACGGATTAATTACCGATATCGATTAATTAATTATCGATTGCCGATTAGAATTGTTAATTTAACAATTATTACGATAATAAAATGGAAGAAATATTTTCCAAAATTTGTGACGTAATAATGACACGCTAGTTTTCACAATAACAATAATTAAAATAATCTAGTTTGTTTGTGCATTTCTTTTCTAAATTGATTTATTACATTTTATGACGTAATAATGATGTTTATGATTTATCAAATTTTGAATGTCGTCTCGTGACTTTCTATTTTTAATTATTAAAATATTAATGAATGAAATTGTCACGCTGATATCGAACGGTTTTAATCTACCAATTATAAATGAAGTCGTGACATAAAAATAAAATTTTTCCTGTTTCGGTTTTAAATATTACGCTATAATTGACAAATTATTTCAAATTAAAAATAATTTCGACTACGTAACAATGAAAGGTGTGTTAATTATGATGTTTCGGTTGCGAACAATATATATTTTTAAAAATTTATGCATACAGTACGCAACAATTTAATGATTTTTAACGTCGTCTGAATAAAATATATTTTAACTAATTCTGTTCTAAATTGCGATTATTAATTTATAAAAAATAGTAATAATAGTAATTTTGATATTTTAATTATCTTTTGTCAATAAATCAAATTAATTATATTAGCAATTTATAAACTTCATTTCTACCTTCTTCATCGATTAAAATTTCTTCATTTTTACCTTCTTCGTTTCTACCTTTCTTCATCGATTAAAATTTAATTATGCTAAGTAATTTTTTATTGACTTATTATTAAAATTATAACAATATTAATATATAAAATAATCTTGTGATCAAGCATACTTTATGTAGGCTTAAAAAATCTCCTTTTCTTTAAGATAATTAGACAGAATAAAGCATTTTATTCCGATTTATCCTGCGAGAATTCAGTATTGGTTGATACTCAAGCTGAATCGATTTATCTTGATGAATGTGCAAGAAGTATTTTAAAGTGTGGATCATAAATCAACATCCATATGGCTAACACTGGAATAAAACCCAGTATATCTGCTGCTATAAACACACACATACAAAGAAGTCTATGAGATTTTTAAAACAAGGAATAAATACTGGTTTTTGTTTAGTAACGGTATTTAATTTAAGGATAAAATCAATACGTTTTGGATTTGCGATACCAAAAATTCGTTGAATAGAGGGAAGAGGCGGATGTGACACCTTTCAAAGTTCCTCTCTGAATCCATTATAAAGACGAAGACAAGTGGTGAGCAATGAGAACTACAAGCTTTCCGAATATTTCACAGTTGTTAATGAATAATTTATGTTGTAGTAGCTGTCGTGCCATTCTCAAAACTTATTTAAATAGCTAGATTCTTGATGGAGATAAAAAAAATATGCAGAGGTATTTTATATATATTTTAAAATCGGTATATAATTTTTTTCTTTTTATAACATACCATTTTATATAATTAAATGGTAAAAACCGATTTCTTTTGATGAATTAACTTGGAAAAAAATATATATCTTTCAGATAAGGAAAGATATTCAGTCAAAAAATCTGTTCAGTTAAGATAGATTTTCGATAATATCCTTGGAAGAACTTGATCAATAGATAGCACACTTGTCAAAATGTAAAATCTGATCTTGGAAGAATTTGATAAATCTGATTATATTGTATCAAGACGTATCAAGATGAAATATTTTGACTGATATTAAGATAAAATTTAACAGTTATTGACGTCTTTACCAACTTTTATCTAGATGTTATGACAAAATTTATAATCTCGTTTTAATTAATTTATGCTTATAAATCTCAAGATCCCAAGCAGCATTAATCTCCAAACCATTATCTCTCTCACTCCATATATAAACATGTATACGCGTGTGTGTTTGTATATATATATATATGTATATATATATCATTACTAAATGCAAATTTGAGGATTTTTAATTAAGAAGATGACGATTATAATAATAATAAAATATCGTAATTAAGGGAAATTTTCATTAATGTGAAACATTTCATCTTTGTGTGTTTCTCTTATTATTTAATTAAATCTTCTGTAACCATAGAGAAATTAAGATGAGGAAATCTCTTAAAACAAAAGTCGACATTAATTATAACCAACATTATTAATTGTTAGATAAAATTCCAAAGACAACAGACACAGTATCCATCAACCGTTCCGAGTTCCATTTATCAAGGGTACTAAAATATTTTCTGGTTCTGCTTACAAGACAAATAGAGCTGTCTGTTTAAACTAATTAGAAATACATAACTCAGTCGGTTTCTAGTCCCAAGAGATGTTCAAGATGACTCCTAAATGGGGTATATATTTGTAGACAAATTCGTACTCATAAAGTGGGATTTTTCTTGGATACGCTAGTAAGTAGTTTGTTGTTAGCTATCTTCAATATATTCGAAAAGAATTAATGGCATAGTGGGAATATGCGAATGGATTGATTCGTGTTTTTTCTATCCTCAGACGAAAGAAATGTTTACATAATAAATAACTAATGCCTTGTTTAACTATGAAGTTTTAATGTATCTTTTGTCGCAATTTAAATGGTAATTTTTGTAGTTTTAAAAGGAATGGAAATGAGTAGCTTTTAATTAATTTTCAAGATAAGTTTAAAATCTGCCAGTTTGAATATTTTTTTTTCTTTGATATATGAATATATTAAATCAAATTTCATTAATTTTTGCTTAAAAAAAGGCTTTACATTCTTTTGATTAATAGGGATGCAATTCATCTTACCGATTGTATTGGAAATTTTCCAATTAAATGATTTTTCAAAGAAATTTCTGTAGAAATTCCCCACTTAAAGGTTAAAAATTTAATAAAATTTCCCTATTTTTAGAGATATTTCTAATATCTCTAAATAAAAGTTTTTCTACTTAAAATATCCCTAAGTGTTATGAGAATTTTCTTATTAAGCGATTTTTAAGGGAAATTTCTGTAAAAATTCTCCACTTAAGGGTTAAATTTCCCTATTTAGAGAGAAAAATTTTTTACTTAAAATATCTCTAACAATCAAAAATTTTCCTATTAAATGAATTTTAATGGAAATTTCTGTAAGAATTCCCCATTCATTGATTAGGTTAATAAAATTTCCCTAAGCAGGAAAATTTCAATAATTTGTCCACAGTAACTCTAAATTAAATATTTTTCCCACTTAAAATATACCTAAAAGTCATGAAAATTTCCCTATTAAGTGATTTTTAACAGAAATTTCAATAAAAATTCTGCAAGTTTCCCTTACGAGCTAAATTGATAAAATTTCCCTATTTAGGGATATTAAAATAATATCTTTTTTATTGTCCAAAATATCTTTAAATAAAAATATTTCCACTTAAAAAATATCCCTAAGAATTGGAGATAAATTAATGAATAAAATGTCGCGGATGATCCACTACATGAGCGAGTACCACACGATTCTTTCATGATATTGTTATTCAATATGCCGAATTTCTGATGCGAATAATACAAAAAGAGTCGAATAAATCATAATTTAATACTATATTTAAGGGTAATACAAGATAATTTGTCATTTCGGGCTGATCAAAATATTCGTGTCTGAATTACATAAAAATATAATTGAAGGATTCGTTACGTCAAGCGGTCGGGCAAAACGCATCGATTATCCTGATAACAGAATTATGTTCATTTTTTGCAATTATGGGAAAAATTACTGTAAGACAATAGTACAATTTTCATAGTTATGAACGATAAACTACTGCTCCATTATCAACATTAAAATAATTATGATAAGAGTAATAGGTAATCAGTATGATGATCCGTGATTAACGATAATGATATTTGTTAATGCTGTAAGTTTATAACGGACAGCGGGAGACTTGCTGATGATAATGATTGTTTCCAAGAAAGTGCATTATCATTGTGTCAGAGTCAGACAAGTTGTAGGTTCAGAATCCACGCCGCAGGGAATCGAGCCAGAAAGTAAATACACCTGCTGTGATAAAACTGGACAGTAATTTTTGTTACTAAACACGGGTCAATAAACTTGACGATAATATTTGTCACCACTATACCTTACTGATAATAATATAACAAAGGATATCAAAAGCGGTGCAATGTTAAAGTACACTTTAATGAATTTGTCAGCAACTCTGTTTGTAGGTACTTTTCACAGAAGAGTTTAAAGTGGAACTTTTAAAATACTGTATATTAAAAATTTTTTAATAAATCATGTTTAAATCGCAAAAATTTCCCTGTTTCCCATTTTTGTCGTTATTAAATTTCTATATTCAATGATATTGTCAATAACGATAATAAAATTCGTGTTTGAATCAAATTTTACTTTATCATTGATAAAATTTCTTGAATAATCACAATTTTCTTATTTAATTATTTCCCTTTATGAAAATTTCCAATTAAATGATTTTTCAACAAAAATTTCTTAAAAATTCCCTAAAACTCTTCCTTATTTAGAGGTATTTCTAATATTTTTAAATAGGGAAATTATCGCGAAAAGGAATAGGGAAAGTAGGAAATTTTTACAGAAATTTCTGTAAAAATTTCCCGCTTAAGAGTTAAATTGATAAAATTACCCTAATTTCCCTCTATTTAGAGATATTTATAATATCTCTAAGTAAGGGAAATTAGGGAAATTTTATCAGTTTAACTCTTAAGCGGAGAATTTTTACAGAAATTTCTATAAAAATCCCTTATATTTAAAGATAACCCTTATATTTAGAACTCATATAATGCACTTATATTTAGAACACATATTTAGAGATATTTATATCTCTAAATAGGAAAATTTTATTAATTTTTATCCTTAATCTGAGTATTTTTACAGAAATTTCAGTAAAAATTTCCCTACTTTCCCTACTACTTCCTTATTTAGAGATATTAGAAATATCTCTAAATAAGGAAAGATTACTGATATAAACATCCCTAATAGGGAAATATTTCTAATATCTCTAAATAGGAAAATTATCGTGATAACAGAATTATGTTCATTTTTTGCAATTATGGGAAAAATTACTTTTATTATGAGTAAAATGTAACATACAACACATTTTCATGTGTTGTATGTTACATTGTACTGATGATCAACCAGTTTAATATATATCTAAAATAATATTTTTAATTCTCTAAATATCCCTCTCATTTTTTTAATTCGATTTACATATAAAAATAATTCATCTTATTCATTTTTAATTATTATTTTATATATAACTTCATCAAATTTTCGCTTAAAATACATTTAATTTCCTTTGTTTCGATATAAATAAGAAAATTTCTTCAAATTCTCTATTTAAAGAACATTCTAAAAATTTTAATTTAGTTCTACATAATATTTTTACATTACAAAGTTCATATTTGAGTAAAAATTTGTTTTTAGATGGCGAAATATTTTTTCGAATTTTTTTTCCTC
Source organism: Olivierus martensii (assembly GCA_000484575.1). Taxonomy (NCBI): domain Eukaryota; kingdom Metazoa; phylum Arthropoda; class Arachnida; order Scorpiones; family Buthidae; genus Olivierus; species Olivierus martensii. The sequence goes on from AYEL01064162.1 coordinate 21,315, forward strand.
GTCTTTTGATATCATTTTGACTTCTTTCCCCACGAGGAAGCATTTGAACTACACACTCATCAAAACAGAAAAAAAATATAATGTCGAAAATTTAAGACATGTTAATTAAATTTTTTCTAAAGAATTTTTACTTAATTTTTTTTTTTAATCTTCCTTTCCTCGAATATTTAACATTAAATAATATACTAATTAACATTAATAAGTGGGTATTATGGAAATGTTTATCTTTCGTTTTGATGATAATTAGACATTTTGTTGTGTCAGCCTTTTAGCAAACACATTGTTGTATTAATTTGTTGAAATTACCGTTATTTGCTTCATTAAATAAATTTAAGTTTTGGAACATTTAGATTATTTTAATTAATATAAATAATTTACATATTAAGAAACGAAAAACATTAGGGGGTTGTATTCTATCGACTATTAAAAATTCAAAATAAAAATTAATGATTAAATTTAGCGTTAAAGAACTCCGTATTTTATAAAAAGCAAAAGAAAAATAATGAATTAAAATCGATTTAATTTGTGTTTACCGTTATTTTTTTCCTTACCGAGGAGAATTATAAGTGAAAAATGAAGTCAACAACACGCAGCATAATTCAAAAGATATATTATCTGTAAAATTTTCCTTATTTAAAAATTAAATAAAAAAAAAAAATTCGCTATTTAGAATGGAAATTTCTTCTAATCAAAGATTAAATTAACAAATTTTCTAATTATTCTGATTTTTTTTACTTAAAAAAATTGTTTATCTAAAAATTACACGCATGTAAATCTACTTTAATGTAAAATTTTTGCTGTAAAAACTGAATTTTAATGTTTGTAAAAATCAAAAAATAATAAAATTATCAAGCCGGATTTCGGATGTAGCAATATATTTTATATTCGTGTATAATTTCATACATAAAAATTTAATAATTTAAGTTGTTATACGTGTAATTCTATAAATTTTTTATAAATTCTATAAATCACGCCACACACAAAAACTTTTTTCTTACTCCTCCCTTTTGTTTTCTCTTTAAAATAATGCGAAAAAATTAAAAAGCTACCATTCTTTATTTTTTTCCTCTCTCTCTTCTCATTTTTATTTCAGAATATATATTTTTTTTCTTCTTTACAATCCCTTACATTTGTTCCTTTTATTTTACTTGCCATTTATATTTCTTTTAAGAGAAAAGAATTGACGTCAATTGTACATACATCAAACTCAGCGAGTCATTAAGAGAATTTTTCTTTACCTTACTTGCATTTTTTTATATATAAAAATTCCAAGCTGTCTTCAATTCCCACAGGGTTCTTGTCAGTCTTGACAGTGAAACGTAACCAACAAGACAAGTAACAAATCTCTTAGGAGCAAATAAAGCAGTGTCAACGCCCATTATAATAAACTTTTCCAAAAATACTAAAGTTAAAACTTCTCTAGTACTAAATTGGTCGGATTTTACAAAACATAACCGGGTGTAATTTTTACAGATCTGCGAATAAAATAAACGCTTTTTGCGTTTTTACACCGACAGAGACTTTTATTAAACAGCTAAAAAGAAAAAAAAATTGCAGAAAACAATTGTCTAATAAAGAGAGAACTTTTTAAAATCCCTCGAACGAGAAAATGTGTTTTGCCATTACTAAAATGTTGGTTCGGTTAAAGATACAGTACTTAACATAATTAGCTTTACCCCTAATTATGATTAGGTGGTGCTTAACTGTCTTATCTCAAACGCACATTTACTAACATCGTAGTTTAGCGCTTGACTTGATAGCTGATAAATTTGTAAATCTGTAAAGCATCGAGACTATTTGCAGTTCGTTTAAGGACGTAAAATCATTTATTCAATGAAATTTCGTAAAAGTGAGCAATAACAGTAAAATATACGAGTAAATAAAAATAAGTATCCATTACGAATAATCGTTAGGGAGTGAGAAAAATAGTTTTAAAACAATACATCAAATTTCGACAACGAAAAGCCTATATTTTCCTATTAAAAAGCGGAGACAGGATACATTTGTGTCCAATTCCAGTGAAATAGTTGTATACTGAACACTTATCTCAACGTTCCAGACAACTATAATAGTTTTATAACATGTAACAAGCAATCCATGACGGAGTTAAAGACTTTGATATCATTGTTAGTCGGCTTCGTAAAGTACAACATTTATTCTATCTACATATGCTTGATGTACATTATTAAATTCTCTCTGGACACAAAACTTATTTATTTTCTTCTAACCGAAAGATAAAACCGAAATTTGAGATAGATAATTTTATTAATTAAGTTTTATTAAATTTCTAAATTATACAATTCATATTTACGGACATCGATTGTTTACCTTTTCATGATGAAATTTTAATATCATTAATTATATTTTGATAAATATCGAATGTAATTTAACCCTTCAAAAATCTGTAATATATTTAATTTTGTTTAATCCGTAACGCAATTAAATTAATTTACAATATTTTAAATTATATTTAAGTGAAATAGAATATTTAAAATTAAATATTCAATTACACTTTTAATAAATGCTCATTACACTAAATGTAATAAATTTCATTGTAATTAATTACATTAAACGCTATTAATCAGTTATTTTAATCATATTTAGATAAATTATAATTAAGTTTGGTGTTTAATAATATAAATTATTATTAATCTGTATTTATTTACCGAGAGGCGCATTAATTTTGCGAAAATAAATTAAATTATTAAATCATTTATTCAAAAATTATTCATAAATTAATTTTGCTGTAAAATATTTCTGCATTATATATATATATATAACTGAAAGACCAAGAAACAAAATGTGTAAACTCTAAGAGAAGGATGGACATTATGGGCAATAGGAGGGTCTGAGAGTTGTAATAGAAGGAAAGACAATTTAGAAACAACAAGTACCAATCATCCAATCCTGACTGCTATGCCCATAGCAGAGGAGAGACAAGTAAGACATCATCATATACAGTATGTATAGGAAATTTATATTCTTAATTTGATTCAGTTGCAAACATAAATCATCAACACTTTGATAGCCAATATATTGGAAAGTAATTTCCAAGTGTTAAAATTCATTCATAAAAAATATTTTTCAGAATTTTTAAGACATCTATTTGAAATTTTCAAATTGTTATTCTTATATATTATTTATATTTAACTGAATTTTTATTTTGTGTTTGCATAAATATCACTTAAAAATCAAAATATTTAACTAGGAAATATATTTTCATTAATTTTCCCCTTATCCATTTTTTAAAATTTTCTTTATATTTGTTTAAAAATCCATTCTATTGAATCATATATTCTACTTTTCTTAAGCAATTATCTTTTGTTTTAGTTAGCTTCATCCTTTGTTTAGTATAATCAGTCCCCTATTTATGCAGTTAATTGGTTCCAGAGATTTCTACACAAGTTGAATAATGAATAAATATGAAATATTTTTTATGATGAATGATAACGAAAATATTTCTACTTATAAATGAGCAGCATAGTTTACTTTCCAAAGTAATTGGTCTTCTTTTAGAATTGTTTTCATTAAGCTTATCTGTCATTTTATGTTTCTCTGCTATCTTCATAGTTTGAAGAAAAATTAGTTTGTTAGTATGACAATAGAATGGCATTACTTGTTTTTTAAAACCAAATAACTTGGAGAATCATAAGTAGAGGATTGACTGTCTACCTGTGAAGCATTTGTCAGTGAATTGTTATGGAAAAGAACTAACCGGATAATCAAGTGGGAAGATCAAACTTCCTCTCTAATATTCTGCTCTGCTTCATTATGTTTATATATTTACAAACAAACAAAAACACAAACAAGTAGTCTTCAAGTTATGATGGATCTCAAGGTTGTAAGTCGGAAATCCTAAAACTTATAATATAGATTTTCCACTATTAATTTTTTTTATGACACTATACATTAATGTAATTTGAATTTGAATTTTTCTTATCTAATCAGTATTGGTGTTTTTGCTATTAATAAAGAATAATAATTTTATTAATTTGATAATTTGTACATGTGTATTTTATATATGTAAAAAATATATATTGTGCATGTACATACATGTATACACTGAGTATTATAAATATATAAAATAATCTTAATCTTATTTGTATTTTTATTATATAGGATTGGTTCTGCCCTCTATTTTGAATAAAGAAATTTATTTTTTATTTAGAACTGAATTATTAAAAGATAAACATGGAGTAAAAATAACTTGTAAGGAAAATCCTTCATCTAGTCATACCATCCATCTTACAACCAAACAAAATGAAACAATTATTGTAAACTTTCGAATTAATTATTCAGGAAATTCTGAGCAGAATAAACCTGTGGTGTTTATGGCATGTGAGATGTTACACAAAATGCCCTATTTCATACTTGAAGATAAATATCAAGTTACTGAAGGAAAAAGATGTCTGGAAATTAAATCTGGTAAAAAACATTTTTTTTTTTTTTGAAAATTTTGATTTTAAATTTGAAATTAGATAAAATATATACTAATATATATATATATATAAGTTTAACCATAATAAAATGCTTTTAGAAATGATTAAATTTGTTTTAAATATAAATTGTTTAATAGTCTATTTAGTGTGTGTTTTTAATCATTTTATTTTTATTTATTAATTTTTAATTTTGCTTCTATAGGATTATCTTATAATATTTCATTAAATGTTACTTCTGAACATATTGGACACTATTGTGTACCTTTGGCTTTTCAATTTATGTTTAAAGATGAAAAAAAACCTTTTCATATTTTAAGATGGATTCGTTTGTCTTGCATTGATGATATTGCATTATCATTACGACCAATAGAGCCTTATAAACCTGTAAATTCAGCAGCTATATTGCCACCAGCTACACACATTGTTAAAGGAATTCGTCCTGAAAAGTAAGTATAAATTTTGTTTGTACATGCTGCTTTTTATTAAGAGATCAAATATAAGAATGCATTAGGATGAATTATAGAAATTTTATTCCTTTAAACATAAAGAAAAACTAAGAAGCACACAGAAGAAATTGATCAGAATAAAGTTTTTTCTTATTTCGTACTATTCTATTTATTACTTTTCTATCTTTTTATTGTAAAAGTATTTTATTAAACCATGGATTCTTAACCTTTTTGAAGTCACAGAACACTTTTGATTGTAAAGAATTTGTGGAACACTATATTACTAAGATCTTAAAACAAACAACAAAAATATGCACAAACATGTATTTTACTAAAAATTATACATTACACATTATATAACAGTAAAAAAACATAAAAAAAAATATATTCTTAAGAACTAACTATTTTAGAAAAATGGCACATTTTTAAATCAAGTTTAATGTGATGCCTGATAATGTCTTTTGCAAATTTGAGCAATGTCAGATCTAATATGTAATAAAGCTACCCTCATTCCTTCATCAGTATTCTTAAGTCTTTTGTTTTTTTTCTTTTTTTATGTTCATTAATGTTGAAAAGCCTAGCTCTCACAAATATAATGTCGAAAACTGTAGCAAAATCATAAATGCTTTTGTGGATAAGTGTGCTTAATAGTTTATTTGAAAATGCAAGTTGAATCTTGTTCACATTATAAAATTTGTACTGCGCAATACGCTAAAGTCATTCAAGTAGGCCTAGCTTTCATAATTTCGCACAACTTTTGTAACATGTTCAGAGATCATCAGTGTTCAGGGGAACACCAGTTAAGAACCACTGTATTAAATTCTAATTTTCATTATCAATAATCAAATTAATTTTTACAAAATTAAATTGATTATTTAATTATTTTAAATACAAAATTGATCAAATTAATTTTGTATTTAATGTTTATATAATATATAAGTACAAAATCAATTTGATTAATTTTATATATTATATAAACATTCAATATAAATTCAAAAAATAATCTTAATTTAAAATTTATATTAAAAAAATCATGATATAGTACGTTAATTACAATAAAATTGAAGTATTTTAATCACTAAATTATGTAAAATACTTAATTTTTGTTACAAAATGAAACAGAACCATCCAAAACAGAATGTTGTAAAACAATATTCTGTTTTGGATGCTTTTATGATGATTATCACCCTGGTGGTATTACTATATCTCTAAACAAAATCCAATTACGTCACTGATCCTCAACAAAACAGATTAAGAAGTTTATTCATGAACTTATAAACAATTACCAACCTTAAACTTTTCCCAGGCTTCATTAAATAAGACATTATTCTGTCATCTAGGACACCATACTTAAGAGAATATTCGAGAAGGGAATTGAATTCACACTTTTAATATACTGTTGTTTCTTAGCTAGGATTTACGGATGAAGGAAAAACTGTTGGTGACATTAGCGTCCCAGCTGGCTCTAGGATAGTCTTGGAGCTTAGACTCGCATCTCTCTCGATGCTGTAACTGAGAAAACATGCAAATGTTAAAAAGAAATGTATGTAAAATATATTGGTACGTGTGAAAACCAGTGCATTCTTATGCATTTCTATGCAAGATCGGATTCACTGATAGAATTCCTAATCTATCTCTAAAAAAAAACCTAAAGTTCTTTTGGGATTTAACTTTGTTTGATATATGTGCGTTTGTAAGCAGTTCTTCCTTTCGGATATTCTTCAGAATGTATAACTATTTAAAAGGCATTTCTAAAAGTTAAATTTATTGTTTGTCATAACCCATTAAAAAAGTTTTCTAAAGTTTTAAACTTCTCTATCACAAGTCGAATTTAATTTTTATTCGGCTGCTTGATCGATTTTTATTGTTCTAGTGAAGAAGAACTCTTGGCGTTCGATAGGCAAATTCTCATAAAATATCGCATTTCACTGGATAATTAGGTAGTGTGACAACGCACTCGTTCCTAGGATGAATTGCTCGCCCCCACCATCTGGGACGGGCCGACCGAAAGTGTATGTCAGGTAAAATGAATTACCATCTTACTATATACTATTGATAGCAACAGAGACATGTGACGGAGATTCGGTAGCGATTTGTTGCCCCTGCCACGTCATCAGATAAATAGTGAATGTCAGATTGTCCATCAATCTTCTCTAATCTACGTCTTTGTGCTTGTAACGCGTATTATTAGTCATTTAAGTACAAAAGACCGAGAGTAGTTAAATGATCTAACGAAGCATTGTTTTCTGGATATAAATAGCCCGCACACAATTTGTTCTACTTTGCAGGATAATAAAATTTTTTTTTATTTTATTCCTTTTTCCTTTTTTAATCTGTAACTGTAATCTATTGTCTTGATTTTTCTTCAAACAAAATGATTTAATTATCTATAAATTATCTTTTACTAATTAAAGTATAGGCAATTATGCTAGAAAGAAACAGGAATTAAAAATACAAAAGCGGTTTTATTGTACCTTGAGGAAGATAAAATAAATTATTGAAATGTCTACATCATACAATAAAAATCTCGATAAAAAAAAACGTTTATGAGTTTTAGAAGCTTTAAAACTTTATTAAAAATTGTTATGAACAATGTTAAGTTTTTTTTTTTATTAGATTTGTAAAAATTTATGAAAAGTTGTTAGATACATGCAATTGTTTTTTATTTAATGCCATTGCATGATAACATAAACTGTAACAAATTATATTATTCCAAATTAAACAAAATAATGTACTGTATTTTATACTAATGTATATTACAACAAATGTTGTATATTTCATGTAATTGTTGTAATACGCAAACAATGTACTCGTAATAATACTTTACAACAATACGTTTTATACGCTATAACACTTTAAACAATGGATTTTATACAATTGTTGTATATTACACAAATAATATTGATGTAAATTACAATAACCTGAACAAATGCAGTTAAATAATCGATTAATTAATATGATTATTAATTAATCGATTATTAATTGCATTTGTAAACTTTACTATTTGAAAGGAATTATTTTCGAGTTAATTATTCATTTCTGTGTTCAAATGCAGTTAAATAATCGATTAATTAATAATCATATTAATTAATCGATTATTTAACTGCATTTGTACAGATTATTGTAATTTACATCAATGTTATTTGTGTAATATACAATAATTGTATAAAATCTGTTGTTTAAAGTGTTATAGCGTATAAAACGTATGAAATAGCGTGTAAAAATTTAAATTAAAGATACGATAATCATTTAAAGCGTATTAATAAATCTGATTGCCAAGAATTAATTTAATAAGTCACTTCTTATGTTTTCTAGTAAAAATAAAAGCTAATGAACGAGCTGCAGTTCTTCTTAAATCATCTGACTCAACTGTTAGTCCAACTAAAGGAGTCATCAGACAAGAGACCAGATTATAGGAACAGTTGTTTCTAAGAAATCTTCCTGACGTAATTGGAAAATCGTTGAATGACAAGAAAAATACCTTAATTTCGGAATTAAACATTATTATATGCTATTGTCATAAATTTCTCCATTCTTTACAAGTTCCAAAAGTAATTTTTGTATCATGCATAATGATTACGTGACTAACTCTTTAATCGATAGCTGTAATGTTAAACATAATTAGGAAAGTTAAAACAGTCTCATAAAATATTACAAAGAATGCTAAAAACTTTACTATTTGAAAGGAATTATTTTCAAGTTAATTATTAATTTTCGAGGATAGAATCAGCAATTTTGTATAACAGTAAATCTCCAAAGAAACTTTTTTTTAAAGCAGTGTTCATTAAAATAAGTTTCGAATTTTTTTTAACTAATGAAAATTTAAAATTTTTATCCATTTTTTTACACATTTAGTTAAATATTTATGTGGTGCTCTTTCATTTCTGTCTTCGTTTAATTGTTTTTTAAACAGATAATTGGACCGAGAGCTATCGAAAATTGATCCTTCATCTTCTTTCCATCCTAAAAGCTTGGAAATCAATTTAATTCTGTTTACATTTTGTTTAACGAGTAAATTAACAATTTTTTTCACCTCCTGTTTCCATTACTGATATTATTTTTCTCTAAGTTAAAAAATTAAACAAAGATCTTAACGCATCAGTTATTATAACTGAAAAATAGAGATAAAGAAATTACTTATTCACTGATGGTATAACTTTAAATCTCTCTCTCTACGTAAATTCGCTTGTTTTAGTCATTTAATTAACTCACGAAATATTGCATTTATTAGGAATTAAAGTAAAGCAATTCATAAATCAACCACCAATCGAAGAATCGATTCTTGCCAGAAGAATTTACATTAATTAACAGATTAGATGAATTTTCCGATCTAACTTCACTTTCATAAACTTCAATTATTTTATAGCATTTTTTTATTTTTTTTATTTTAAAAGCGTTATAGAAAATATTTATTCCATCAATACGTACGATAACGTTGGTTATAATCAAGTTCTCAATTTTTGTTTGAATAAAGTTCAATAATGTTCCAATATAATAATAATAATGTTAAAAACAAAAAAGACTAAGTTTTTTTATGTTTTTAATATCAGTTAAAATAATTTAATAATCAGTTACACAATTAAAATAATTTAATAATCAGTTTTGCAATTAAAATAATTTTAGATGATCAGTTACACAATTAAAATAATTTAATAATCAATTACAATTTTTAATACTGTGTAAAATTTACAATTACATTTAAAATTTGTTTCAATTTCAATTTTATTGTCAATTCAATTTTGGTATTTTAAGAGAAAGTGAAAGTGATTTCAATTTCATTTACATTATTTACTTGAAACTGAATATTTTTAAAAATGAAATAGACTTCATTTTTTTTAAAATCATCTTAAAGTAAAAACAAATTAATTTTCTTCCTAAAATATAAAAGTTTTATTAATTAGTGAAATTAAACTTGAAAAATGACTTTTATTTTTATTTTTTTACTATTTTTTAATTTTTTTTTTTTGAACGAATGGAACAAAGTCAACAATGAAAATGAATGACAATACATTTCTTTTATTCAATGTTCATCTATTGTTTAATCCTTTTTTTTTAAGTTTTGTTTGTTTTCGTTTCAGAAATGATTTTTGAGTTTCTCTTTCTTATTTTCCCAGTTGAATTTCTCATTTAATTTTATTTTAAACAAATACGATGATGTTCTTTTATTATTATTTTTCCCCTTCAGGATTCCCTATTCTTCGTTTCTTGTTACTTCAATAAAAGATAAATACTGAAAAATTCTTTTTTTTTTTACATTCGATTGTTTTAGAAAAATTTAATATATTGAAACACACAACGATATCACAGAAAAATGGAAAGAAGAAAATAGTAATAATAAAACTTTCCGACTGTTTACGAAAACGTTTAAAATATACATACGTTAATATAAATTTTAACAAGAAAATCCATTAGATAGATTATTCTGTCGTTTGAATATTTAACGTCAGATACATCTGGGAATTTTTAATTAAAATTAAAATTCGATTGTCGAACTTTACATTTTATCTATCTCGTCAATTAAGAGTAAAATTTAAAAAGATTTTATTTCGATAATCGAATTTTGTCCACTAAAGTAACATTGACCTATTTAATTGTATACAAATACACGTTTCCGGTGGATAATTTAAGAAAAAAGCAAACTAACAAAGTAATCCAATATCTTTCTCTTTTTTTCATACCCACATCCAGGCCGGAAATAGTTAAATCTTTAATAATATCCACACCAGACAAGCACGATCTTTAATAAATAACGAATTTTGTATCGTTAAGACATTATTATACATTTTTTTTTTTTCAATTTAATTTTTAGTTATCTAACAATGCAGATTTAAAATTTTTATTTTTATTTTTTTTATTCTATAATTAGATCAGATTTTTGGAATCTCTGTTACGCATTTAAGTAGATTCAATTTAATTTTTAGTTATCTAACAATGAAGATTTAAAATTTTTATTATTTTTTTTTTTTATTCTATAATTAGATCAGATTTTTGGAATCTCTGTTACGCATTTAAGTAGATATTTGGAAAGTTTTAAACTGTTTATGGTTATCCTCTAAATGCCTCCTTAAAGATAGGTAGGAAAAAACAAAGTATACACTAACAAGGCAAAAAGATACAAGTGGCAGCTACTTAAGAAGACCTCGTTCCCCATCCCAGAGGGTCATTACAGACTCCAAACTTCTATTTTATTATCCAAAAGATGAGATAAATGAGTCAATTTTCTTATACTTATGTAATTTAATTCATGAAAATGGCGAAAATATTATTAGCCATAAAATTTATTATAAGCAAAAATCCAAGCTATATTAATTTATTTTATTTTTTTAAAAAAATATTCTTTTTTGTTACTTTAAAAAGAATAACTCTAAAACGAAACAACCTATCTTAATGCGGTAAAAAGCATTTTATAGTAAATTTGTTCCTAATTCTGCTCGTACCAATTAGGGTGCGTAAATAAACATCAAAACTTTTTTAACTTGCACGTACATTCTTACCCCCGTTTCGGGTTAAGTGCGTGATAGCTGACACTTTGTAAGATTTTGTCGCAAATATAGAATTTTCAAAAATGATTTAAACAAATATTATTTGTGGAATACCATTGCTAACGATCCTGCCAAATATCTATACCATAGATTGAAATACCTTCGTTTAAATCAAACTTTGTAAAAACCGCTGCTTTAAAAAAAGAAAGATAATTTGAACTGAATTTTAATTATCGATCAATTTTTCAAAAAATATTATAGTATTATGCCTTTCGTACATATACAATTAATCTTATTATCAAACTAATGGAAATTTTCTAAAAATAAGAGAGCACGTTTAATGAAATGGATTCTTAGAAACCAACAGCTTGTAAGTTCATTCATTTTGGAAAGATAATATTTATCATTATTTTGAAATTATTTTGTATGTTAATTACTTTACATCTTTAAAACACAGTACATGTTAACGATATTATAGTTTATAGACAGAAATGTAATTCAGAGAGATAAATCAGCCCTTTCTATAACCATAGTCCGTTCTTAATTATTGTGTGCAATTTTTAATTAATATTATAATTTTTAACTACAGTATAGATCTTTTTTTAGATTTAGTTTAGAATTATAAAAAATAATATTCTAATGATTTTTTCGTTCTTATTTTGTTAAAAGGAGCTATAAATCAGATCAGTTTCTGAAACATAAAAATAATTTCATATTCTACTTAATAGTAAGGCGAAGTAGAGTAAGTGCAGAGTGGATTTTGCAAAGTTGGACTTTAAGCGCAAGTATTTTAACCGATAGTATAAATATTTAACAGGGTCGTTAACAATCGCATTGCGCAATCGTTAACAATCGCATGTATAATTCATCCTTGAAAATTTCAAATTTGCTACAAAATCGTACAAAATGTCATTTCAAATATTTTGAAATATAAAAAAATGTTTATTTAATATAAACTTTAATCAATATTTTACATGCTTATCAAAAAATAGCACCTAATATGAAGTTATCCTAAGAATTTTTAAGATCCTGTCAAAGTTGTGTGCTCTCTTCGGACGCGACGTTTTATAAAGGTCGACGCAAATATTGGAATCGCATCATTCATCGTGCGTTATCTATGTCAATAGATTGATATTAACTTGTCGTAGAATATTACAATATCAAATAACAAAATTTCGCTTATCTTATAAATAAAAAACGCCTGATAATACACTTCCCCCAACTACGCCCTTACCCCACTACGCCTTAATAACTTCTCTTTTTTTCATTGATCTGCTTAACTATTAAAACAATTTTGCTACTATTTAATAAAAACAGAACCTGTTTTAAACATGAAACTTATAACTTAAGTAGTTTGATTTTTCTTTCAGGAAACTCTGAGATTGTTTCCACCAGTCCCTTTCATTTCTAGAAAGGCCAATAAACCCATTTCGTTTGGTAAGAGATCGCTATCAGTTTATTTGTTAAGCATTCTAACATTCTGCACTTATTCCTGTTATTATATGTTATGCTAACATTATTTATTTTTGTATTTATAAGACGATGAAGTATTTACCGAAGATTGGACTTACGTCATTTCCATTTTCCATTTGCATCGAAATCCATACATATACGAAAATCCCGAATCTTTTATTCCAGATAGATTTCTACCCGAAAATTCCATCAACAGAAATCCTTATGCTTTCATTCCATTCTCTGGTGGATCCAGAATATGTCTCGGTAAGAAAAGTCTGATCCATTTTAAATATAAGTGTTCTTTGATCTACAAACTTAATTCATCAATAAGTTTCGTTGATAATTCGAAGAACTCGATAGCTACTCTTATATGAAGGCATAGTTACTATTCGAATATATAAATATACTATGTAATATATGTTATTAAATAGATCAATTGCAAATTTCTAATTTCGGAGATATGAATATAAATATGAAAATTTATTGAAAATTCCACCCTCTTGAAATAGTATAGTCAAGCATTACATAACTTTGCACTTTTACACTTGTTGCTATAAAATTTGCTCTCATAATATTTAAAATACTTGCATACTTTTAGAAGTTTTTAAAATCTGAAAATAAAATGGTATATTTTTATGTACGAAGGTTTGTCAATCGGATGTTTGTAACTCGAAGAACACTTGTTTTATATTTTAAAAAATTCTTAATCCCCAAAATATCACTTTTATCATCAAAGTTCTCGTATTCTTGTGTAAATTATTTTTGTTTTTAATAATATTTCATTATTAATCAATCTTGTGTTTTATAGGACATCGCCTGGCCATGCTGGAAATCAAAATAATTCTATCAACCATCTTAAGAAGCTCTAGTATACAATGTGTAGATGAAATGCTCACTCTGTTTTTCAGAATAAGTCTTAATCCAAACCGTCCATTTCGACTTAAATTTATATTCGAAAATGAATAAGGAATCATCCATAAACTACGTCACGCTATTTTGAAACCCTCCCTTACCTTCATTATTTTTCATTATATGATCGTTCCTCACAAATTTGAAGATCCTTCCTTGTATTTAGAAATTTTTTTCTTCGAATTTATGTATAAATAAAATAACAGAAAACTTAAAATAGCTTTACATGAAAATACTTTGTTAAATATATTGTAATCTTTAATTTCCAATTAACATTCAAGCAACTTGATATACTTTAAATGACGTAGAACTAGATATGTCTTAAATGTTAAAACCATGATTATAACAAATTTATCTCTAAATATTTTACTTTATATTCTTTATTTTCAAACAATTAAGCATAAAAATTTTATATTTTATAAAAGAAATTTTTAATCATAGATGTGTAAAACTGTAACCGCTTTTAAATTGTGACATCATATTTTTCACGCTCCCTCCCGCCTCTATATCATTATAGTCAAAAATCCATTACCCCTTTTCTTATCTAACAGTGTGACGTAGTTTATTATTTTTAAATTGATTAAAGTCATGATTAAAATATACAATAACTAATTAAATCTTTAAAAAGCATTTCCTGCAAGATATTAAAACTGGATTTAGGTATATATATCATTGTGTATGTGTAACAATACTATCAGAAATTATTAAAAACTAACCTATTTTATATTTTATTCGAACATAAACAAACTTTTAATTTTATGATGCAGTTTCTTTGTTTTTTAAGTATTCAATATATTTTTTGTGAAAATAAATTTAATCGATTTTTAAGATTATTTTTAAATAAAGTTTTTTTTTCTTTTTATATAAAACTTGAAGCAAATTAAAAATATCAATCTTAAAATATTTATTCATAATTATTCTATTATCATTAAATTTAATTTGAGCATTTTTCAAAATGCCAGATTGAACGTGTCTAATCTTAAAAAGTTTCAAAATTTAAAAATCTGACCTTTACTACCGGTTCGCACATTTCCATTTTAATACTGCGTAATTTTATAAAGTAGCAGCTAATCTAAATAATTTGTGCATAGTGTAAAAATATTTTTAGCAAAGTTTTGAAAGGAAGTGAACCTTCGGATATCATTATGGTATCTGTTATCTGTATGTCTCCATTAATAACTTTCCAACTAATTAATATATTTTCATGTATTTGTTATAGATATTCTGCCATTAAACGAAATCTCGACAACGCATCATTTAATCATCTAATTTCAATTATTTAAAAATGGCGGCTGTTCAAACTTTTGAGATAATATCTTCTATTTTCGTTAGTAGTGAATGCGTTTTTCGGAACTTTTTGCTTTCTCGAGATTCGGGAATTTCCGAATTAGTAATTAATTTATTTCTCGATGTTCAAACTTTTGAGATAATATCTTCTATTTTCGTTAGTAGAGAATGCGTTTTCCGGAACTTTTTGCTTTCTCGAGATTCGGGAATTTCCGAATTAGTAATTAATTTATTTCTCGAGATTCGAGATTCCCTTTCGGAAATTCTCGAGAAACCTCGAAATTCTAAAAATATTTATTAAAAATAACTGTTTTTAATAAGGATAAAAACAACATGATGCAGAAAAAAATCATGGAAAATTAAAAAAAAAACAAATAATATTGGGTTGTTTTATATTTGTTTTTATTTAATATTTTAATTATATTGAAAAAATAGATCACGTTTCAATAATATTGAAAAAATAATCGTATTTATTTTACAATTACTGACAGTTTTTATTAAAATAGCTTTTCAATACACGCAGTCTATTCGTTTATCTGCTAAACGGGTCCTGTGTTTGGATACAAAAATTCCAAAAATGGAATTTTTCTGCCCAAAGTTATGTAAACATATATGAGCTTTTTTACCTATACGACTGTTTCTTTTTACATGTCATTATATTCGACTATCTAGACCAACAGATACATCTCTTAGGAAAAGTTTTGAACCCTTCTATCTTGGCTATGTAATTTTCTAAGAGAGCTCTATATTCGCTGGCAATTAGTGAAGCTGGGAGTTTGGGGAATGAACAGATACATCTCTTAGGAAAAGTTTTGGACCCTTCTATCTTGGCTATGCAATTTTCTAAGAGAGCTCTATATTCGCTGGCAATTAGTGAAGCTGGGAGTTTGGGGAATGATTGAGGGCTAGTTATTCACTTATCCTTTGATATTCTCTGGCAATTGAGTGAAGATGGGAATTTGGGGAATGATTGAGGGTTAGTTATTCATTCATCCTTTGATACATTATATCAGATCACACTATACTATATCCCCTATTTACTATAGATGTCAGACGTAATTGTTAAGGTTAGTTCTCCTTAGCCAGGTTTCAGTGCGGAATACAGTCTTATGACATCATCCCACGCTCTGAGGTATCCTCATTCTCTGAGAGCGGTTTGAGACGCGGATTTTCGGCGATGGTTCGAATCGAAGCAGCTTCAACCGCGTCAGACGTAAATGTTAAGGTTAGTTCTCCTTAGCCAGGTTTCAGTGCGGAATACCTTATGACATCATCCCACACTCTGAGGTATCCTCATTCTTTGAGAGCGGTTTGAGACGCGGATTTTCGGCGATGGTTCGAATCGAAGCAGCTTCAACAGCTGCGGTAGCTGACTATTTTGCTTTTCGACCAATGGCGACACTCCACGGTTTTACGTCAGATTTCAACACATTTGCTTGTTCTGTTATTGATAACGTAAAACAGAAACTTTCAATTTAGTTTCCATCATAATCATATAGTATAAAGCAACCAAAATGTTGGCACTCTATGCCAACTAAAATGTGGGAAGTCTTTAAAGCTTTCCTATAATGCACTTTCAAGTAAATGTACCGCATTAGTGTGAACTGCTGAGTAGTGATGAACATCGAACATCGATGTTTTGGTATCGATATTCGATGTTTTTTTCTGTTTATGTAGTAGAATTGATGTTTGGGTTAAGTAATATTAGAGGAAAGTTGGCTAAATTGTACCGCACGTTAAATCGTACCACCGCTATTTTTCCTAAACGAGTTATCATTTTTTTATGTATCAGCACTATTCTGTTGTATCCTATCTTATATGAATGACGTCATATTATTTTCAATTTCAAGTGATTTAATGATGAGTAGACTAAACTTTAAATATCAGTTTTTTGCAATTTCGATGTGTTTTCGGAATTTTGTCTAAGCCATTTCAAAAGTGAAAAATGAACATTCAAATTTATTATTATAACATTTCATTTGCGGAATTTTATCTATTATGTGGTACCACTAACAGATTGGCAAAAATCAATAAATGTTTTCTTGTAGTTTTCAATTTTATGAAATTGAAAAAAGTTCGGTAAATCGTACCGGTGGCTAATCGCTAAATCGTACCAGTATAATTTATCTGACTTAGGCTCACACTGGCCTTGTGACTGCGATCACGATCACGACCACGACCGTTGCTATAGAAACAATCCTATCAGGCTTGTCTTACGCTATTCTTCGCAGTAGTGAAGCGAGGTCTGATGGGATTGTTTCTATAGCAACGGTCGCGGTCGTTGTTGCGATCGCAGTCGCAAGCTCAGTGTGAATCCAGCCTTAAGGCTGTTTCACAATTAGCGGTTGCGACGCGGGATGCGGATGCGTAAATGGCCAGTCGTGCGGTTAACTTCCGCTAGCGTACGCGCGGAGAAACAGCTTTCCGTTGCCATTTCACAAAAAACAATAAGATCAGGGTGTATTGAGAAATGTGTTTAGCTATTTCTGAGGTGATTGAATCATGTCCGGGTGCCTTTATGCCAAGCCATTCACTATACCATGTATCTCCTCTCCAGAAAAATATAAATCATCCTCCACAACATATGGCTACTTACTGCAGTAATGAATCAGCTGATGTGTTGTATTATCCTGGCCGGGATCATCCGTAGGGAAAAAATAATCCATAATAACACCAACTGCCCTATCAGAGCTAAAACACAAATTACCATTAGCATCAGTTAGCAGAGTAGGCGGCATGGCTCTAGTATCAGAGCTTTTCAGAAAAGTGTATACTTTTCCCCAAGGGTCCCGATTCCCCTCCACATCACAAAACTCCTTCCAAGATCTGGATTTATTAGTACGAATTTCTCTCTGATAACTTCTTTTTGCAAAAAGGTATTCCCAGTGTAAAGAATTCCAAAGAGACTGATTCTGACAAGACTGATATCGCCAAGGTAAAGTATTAACCAAGCGCCTACTGGTTGTTAGAGTTGGAGTCCACCAAGGGACAAAATGTTTTTTCTTAATGTGTATCGGAATGTTTCTGCTACAGCAGTATTTTATAAGGTCCGTGAACTGATTAACTATATAATTAATGTCGTAACCAAATTGTATTTGTTCCATTAAATTATTAAAATCAAAATATTATTTTTGAATATAATCGTACCGACTCAGGAAGGATGCGCAATGACTCTTCTATGTTTACCTAAAGAAGCTGTATTTTTACCAAAAATTGATATAACTTACCCCATAGTTACGAGATGATAAATCTATGAAATTTACTGTATTATTTGATAGGTAAGAAACGTATTACTTATATACATTTCTTGATATCAGTTTATTGAATATTTAACGATTTAATTATATTCCTATAAAGTTTTTATATATATAGCATTTAATATTGTGTGTGTTACCGAGATTTACTATATAAAATTTAAATCATTTTAAAATTTATAATCTGGCTTAAATCATATAGACTAAGTAGATTTTAAAAATCGAATTAAGTAAGTTCAATTTACAAAAATATAAATTTCTTATCAATCAAAAATGTTCGAAAAATAGCAATATTCACGAATCACGATACGCTACGTTGTAAAGACATTTTTTCGATATTATTAACTTGACCCTCATTTAGGTCAAATTTTGTCTTTAATAACCGCTTTTTTAAAGGTGTTCGGTGATTTTTATTTTAAATGAAATCAATTGTATTACTATTTAAAGGATGAGATTTATTTCTTTAAAAGTTAACTATGTGGATTTTTTGATCTGTTAATTTACATCATTATCTTGGATTATTGATTTATTATTCTATCTAACTTATCAAAATAAACTAAATTAGAAACTGAACAAAATAATATTTACTTAAAAGCTTTCTATATTGAGTAAATATGTATTTAATCCTAAAGTAGTATAAATGTTTTTAAAATACTTTCTGTAAGTTCGTAACTGCTTAACACCAGTCTATAAATCGTTTTAACTCAATAAGCACTACTAGCAGTATGCAGAAGAAACATTTAATTGTAGTTATTAAAAACGTTCTCGATATTTCTCAATATCATCATTAGTTACATATTACAAACGATAGAACAGTTTCTAACAATGTAGTTCTAGAACAAAAAGCGATATAATTTAAAAATACATTTAAATAGAAAAAACTAAACAAAAAGTTTTTTGGTTACAAATAAAATTAAAAGTACAAATTATCCACTTTAATAGTTACATTTAAATACAAATAAAATTAAAAGTACAAATTATCCACTTTAACATACTAAATTAAAATAATATATAGTAGCTGGGCTCTTTTAAGCTGCTATCGAACACAAATATCTAGAGCCTAGAATAGATGTTATTATAAGATATTATAATGTTCGTATTAGCACAAAAACGGTTTTATTGGGTGTTCCTTGCGTATTTCTGGACAGTTGCTTCCATGCCGCTGACATAGTATCTGCTTGCTGAAGGTTGATAACATTTTCACTTTTGTTCGCTTTAAGAATTTCCACCTGTACTTCCATGCCGCTGACATAGTATCTGCTTGCTGAAGGTTGATAATGTTTTCACTTTTGTTCACTTTAAGAATCTTCACCTTTTCTGAAGTAAATTATTAAGAAATTTAAAAGCCAAAATTATTAAGAAAATTCAAGATCCTAGAGAACTCTTTACTTCAGAAAAGGTGGAAGTAAAAGGGTTTAGATCACTATGCCTTCGTTTTTAAAAAAATTGAGGTCAAATGTCATGACGCCGGACCATGCCGCTTATATACCTAAAAAATTAGACCCTTTACAGCTAAACCGGTGGCGTAGTAGTTAAGGCGCTTGCATTCGCAACTGAAGGTTGTGAGTTCGAGTCACGTTTACTTATTGTTTTTTTCTCAAGTGAATAAATTAAAATATACCTAGCAATAAAACTTCAGATAAAATCAAGTTTTTTTTGTCATAGTTACGTATGAGATAACAACAATTCGACGAGTTGCTACTACCCCATACGTAAAGAGGTTTCGAGCACTCGAAGCCTCTTTACGTATGAATCGGTATGACATATCGATTCATATCACCCGACGCATAGTGATTTACGACAATTAGAAAGTGAGAGATAAAGCGCGTATTGTTTTTTTCTCAAGTGAATAAATTAAAATATTACTAGCAATAAAACTTCAGATAAAATCAATTTATTGTTTTTTTCTCAAGTGAATAAATTAAAATATACCTAGCAATAAAACTTCAGATAAAATCAAGTTTTTTTTGTCATAGTTACGTATGAGATAACAACAATTCGACGAGTTGCTACTACCCCATACGTAAAGAGGCTTCGAGCACTCGAAGCCTCTTTACGTATGAATCGATATGACATACCGATTCATATCACCCGACGCATAGTGATTTACGACAATTAGAAAGTGAGAGATAAAGCGAGAATTAGTCCGAAAAATAATTAAAAGTGATTTTGCCAAACGTAACTATGACAAAAAAACTTACTTTTATTGTTAATAATATTTTAACTTATTCACTTGAAAAAAACAAGGTACACAATCAAGTCTCGAACTTACAACGTTCAGCTCTGCAGGGAGGTACCTTAGTCACTACGCCGCTGCTTTAGTCGAAATATCACCAGGTTTTTATGCATATAAGGGGTGCGGTCCGGCTTTATGATATTTGACCTCGATTTTTTTAATAACGAAGGCATAATGACCTAAACTGTTTTACAGGAGTCACTTTTCGATGACCCTCAACCTGTAGGTTAAAGCCTATCGAAATCGGTGGGACGGAGTTGTCCTCTGACATTTCAAGAGTTCAATTCTCGTTTCTTTAACAAGAAATAACTCTACAACGAAACAACCTATCTTAATTCGGTAAAAAGGAGCCCTTTAATCCGCTTTCTCTAAATTTCGAGTTTCTGGTTTCACCAGGGAACTAACCTGTGGGTCGAGAGAACCTTTCTGTCATAGACTGTACATCACTACGTTGCACACCACAAGGGCAGCACCTATTTCTCCTTCCGATGATAGAAAATCTGAAGATAATGGTGGAAATTCCCAGACGACAGTCTGTACTGATTAGAATCCTGCCTATCATAGACAAGTAGGCTTGGGTAATCTTACCCTCGCTGTCAACAGATCAGCTATCCTGCCAGCGGTTCATAGCAGTAGTAATTTTGATGTAGCTGGCGGATGGGAGCACAGTCGCGGGAAGAACTAGGGCCAGGGCCGATGACTGGGAAACAGATAAATTTAGATGTCCATCATCTTATCAATGGTTTATACTGAGCGACCCGTCTGGCCACTTCACAAGTTGCTTTCACCCATCTGAGCATAGAAGGAACTACTTTATGGAATAATCCCATAAAGTAGTTGTTCCGTGCCAAGGATCATGCTCTGGCAGCCTTGGGCAGGTTATCGGGGCCTTTTGGGATAATCTTAGGATGCTTTTGTCAGTGGCTTTAACGCTAAGCATTCTTCGTGAGGTTCTCGTACGATAACGAAGTTGGACTGACTGTCAAGGAAATTGTGGACAGCTGGACCATGCACTCTCTGAATGATTCACTGAGTCCTACTTTTTCAGCTAGTTATAGTGAAAGCGAAGTTCTGCGAAAGAGTGTCCAATGAATGTCTGTTCAGTTTATATGGGAAGCTGAACAGACATTCATCGGACACCCTTTCGCAGAACCTCTGCCGCGAAGCAGCTATGGTATTTTAAATAGTTCGCTTGTACTCAGCATTTGCTCTGCGGAATTCGGGTTTCCTCAAAGGCCGAATTTCTGCATTATTGCAACATTGAAACTATCGATGATCCGCTTTCTCTAAATTTCGAGTTTCTGGTTTCACCAGGGAACTAACCTGTGGGTCGAGCTTCCAGCTATCGAGTGTGCGATTGGCAAAACTTTTCACATAGTGGTTAGCCTGCTCACAAGAGTCTCCAGATTCGCGAGTTTCAATCTCGCTGAGACAAGGAGAAGAGCCAGAAACTCTTTTTGCAGTGCGTTGGAAAAGAAGAGATGGTTTTATACTGTCAGACAGTAACGACTAGTATTGAACATCAATAAAACCATCAAAAGGTAACATCGATTTTAGAAAACATCAGTCACAAAAACCGATATTGTTTTTTTTTGTGCATTGTCAGTAACAGCTGTATTGACATATTCTTCATCTATTTCCCAGTATTTTATCAACTGCTTTAGTTTATTAGCTAGATATTCGCTAATATACCGTCCTACCAATATAAAAACATCCAATGCTACATTGCAGTTTATTTTCCTCATCTATAAAGAGGAAAGTCAAGCTAACGTAACTCCTCTTCTGGATATCTGTCCATAAATCAGTTGTCAATAAGCAAAGTTTGACTATGGATACCATATAACTATATTTATTGGAAATTACTCTATTAATCATTGGTCGAGAAGGAATTTTGTTCAAAACTGCTGTTGTCTATTCGAAATGTTGAAAACTTTTCATGATCCAAATTCTCGATGGCTTATTGAACCGTTAATTTTAATACATTTCTGTCGCGAAATGGATACAAAAATTTATTTAAATTGATTACTGTTACGTCATCTAACAATGATAATATTTTATTACAATAAATTATCGAATTGTTATGCACTTGGTTATGCATTTAATTAATAGAAATTTATCGTGAAATCGTTATGATAATATTGGCATCTTCATTTGCATAAACATGGAAACCATCCAATGTATGTAATTGTTTACAGCCTAAAATGTTTAGCAGATAAACTTGATTTACATCCCTATCCTTGATATAAAATTTAATTAATGAAAAATGGTAATTACAACATTTAAGCCTACCATAGAGATTTGAAAACCAAGAACAAACTCATTAATCATTTTAATACTGGGTTTATTCTCGGAGTAATTTTATGTTTGAATAGTTATAATTTAATAATATATTTACGAATCGCTTCCAAAAAGTCATTTTCTTGAAAGATCTTCTTTAAAAGTTTGTTAATTATGTTGTAAGAATTTTTAAATTATGAAAGATATCCGGAGAAATTTTGATAAATTATGTTTAGAGAAGCTTATGAAAATTTTTCTTTTTTCTTCCATCTACGGTTCCTTAAAACGTTCGACATCATTTTTCTTGAGATCTAAATACCATCCGGATATAACAGAGTTAAAGATGTTAGTATGCAGAATTTAACTAAATATATTATCAAATTTTGTCGCACGCATCTTTAATAATCTATAAGAGATTTTAATCAGTTTAAATTCTAAGTTTCGGGACAAAATGACGAGAAAGCAGATAGACTGGCACATTAATTTAATGTAGAATTTTAGTAATATCACATTATATCGAGTAGTACGAAAATATTAATCCTGTAATTACATCAGTAAGATTGTGAAGTAGAACAGACATGAAAGAAAATGGCATTCATAAAGTAATGATACGGGATACACGCTAAAAGTTGTATTCGTGAAAAAATAATGATAGTTTACTTCTTAAAGATTGTATCGTTCGTGAAATAATAATGTTGGATACATGTAAAACATGCGGGATTTGCGATGCGATATATACGTGAAATTATGAGGCTTGTGAAGAAATATAGGATATACAACACGAAAAAAGAACATAAGATACACAAATAAATAAAAGTTATATACATATTAACAATATATGAGTAAGTTTCATTACGTGATATTGAATAAAACTGTAATGGGTTGAAGAAGAAACAATGTTAGATGTTGTCATAAAAATTTAAAGTTTGATGCTATGTGATGCCAGTTATATCAAATATAAACTACATATATTTAATTTTAGATATTTAAGCATTAAATTTTGATCTAAAAAGTTTAAATTTTTATACTTAAATATATAGAATATGCAAAAACATCTTAGAGATTAATGTCGATATTTGTTATGAGTTTTAATTTTAATGAAATTTAAAACTTCATTAAATATATTAAATCGCGCGTAATATTCATGGAAAATTTTTATTTCTAAATTTATTCATGAAAAATATTTTTTGCAATCGCTGTCGATAATTCAATTGAGAGGGGAAGGGTGAAAATTCAATTCATCAAAAGAAGAAAAAGATATTGTGCGTGTAATTTATTTTCTTAAAAGATTGATTGTTAATTTATTCCTTTAAGAAATTTATATCCTAAAATTTTAATACTGCATTATCAAAAAGTAAGAGGAATCAAACAGGAAAAATACTGAAGATATTATTTTTCATCCAAAGACGAAACAATTACTTTCACTTTGACAATTATCTTCTATTCTTCTTTTAAGTCTCTTTTCAGTTTCTCAGACAGATTGGTTTCTTCGGGAAATAAGAGAGAAAAGAGAGAGAGAGAGAAAAAAAATCCTATCTTTCAATTTAATCTTCTGAAAGATTATACCGAAGCAGAAAGAATGAAAATTAAACTATTTCAATTGTTCGAGACATTATCGCGTGCAATTCGTGAAGGTTTCGTGACAGAACATAATGAGATCAACATAGTTGTTATTTCAGTTAATAACACATACACGAAAAGTTTAATTTTAACTACACGAAAATATTATTAAAGTAAGTATATAATTCACTATTAATTAATAAAAACTTTCGATGATATATTAAAATCGTATTTTTACCGTAATTCTGATTATAAAAAAAAAATTCGTGAAGGAATCAAATTTAAAAATTGTAATAATAATAATAATACACGTGAGACTAATTATTTCGAATAAAATGTAAAAATATAAAATATGACGTTGTAATTAAAATTTAAATTATTGCGTAAAATAATTGTGATTAAAAATTATTATTACGTAAATATTTTGCTAAATTAAAGTGAAAACAGTTTCAAAATAAATTAAATTGAAATGGAGTAAAATAAACATTTTTTATATATTTTTAATTAAAACGTAATTGAAATATTTAAAGCGTTAATTTTAATACATTTCAGTTGCGAAATGGATACAAAAATTTATTTAAAATGATTATTGTTATGTCATCTAACAATGCTAATATCTTATTACAATAAATTAGCGTATTGTTATGCACTTGGTTATGCATTTAATTAATAGAAATTTATCGTGAAATTGTTAAAACCGTTAATTTTAATACATTTCTGTCGCGAAATGGATACAAAAATTTATTTAAATTGATTACTGTTACGTCATCTAACAATGATAATATTTTATTACAATAAATTATCGAATTGTTATGCACTTGGTTATGCATTTAATTAATAGAAATTTATCGTGAAATCGTTATGATCGTTAATTTTAATACATTTCATTCAAAAATGGACACGAAAATCTATTTAAAACGATTATTGTTTCGTCATCTAATAATGCTAGTATCTAATTACAATAATTAACGTATTGTTACGCATTTAATAGAAATTTATCGTGAAATTGATTACATATTGCTAACAATATTAAAAACGCAATTAAATTTCATAAGTTTATTCGCAACAATATCGAAAAATAAAATGCTTAAATTAATAAATGAGTTGGTTTATTGCATATTTTCAAATTAAATTATTGCTTGACAAAAATAAATATTTTCCTGCTTATTTTTCAGCTAACTAAAATTAATAATTCAGACCATAAAATTAATAACAAAAATGCAAAAAATATATATAATAATTAATAAAAATACAGTATATGAAAACTGTTAGCTGAATTTTCATTTTAATAGAGAAATACTTCATAATTGATACTAATAATGCACACTGTATATGAAAGATGTACATTATAATAAATTAAATATTTATTATTGTTACGTCATCTAACAATGCTAATATTTTATTACAATAAATTAGCGTATTGTTACTCATTTAATTAATAGAAATTTACCATGAAATCGTTAAAACCGTTAATTTTAATACATTTCAGTCGCGAAATGGATACAAAAATTTATTTAAATTGATTATTGTTACGTCATCTAACAATGCTTATAGCAAATTAAATATTTATTATTACGTCATCGTTCATTTATATTTCAATAACATTCGAAATATACGATTTTCAAGCTGCAACTAATGTCTAATTGATATAAATTTCGACGTTGAAAATTATGAATATTTGAAAAATGCATTCGAAATCAATAAAATATATTTAAAAAATAAAAAATATTCTAATTTAATACATTAAATATTTAAATCGCGAAATGGATCTTAATTAACGTTAATAACTATGAATATTTGAAAAATGCATTCGACATCAATAAAATATATTTAAAAAATAAAAAAAATTCTAATTTAATACATTAAATATTTAAATCGCGAAATGGATCTTAATTAACGTTAATAATACAAAAACTCGATTGATTAATTTTTTTTTCTATTATTACGTCAATCGTTTGCTGTCATTAAAAATAAAATTAATAAATAAAAAAATAAATATTGTTTTTAATTAAAATGTTGCATGGTTGAGAAAGCAAACAGAGTTTTTATTTATTATTATTATTTTTCCTTCAAAAATAATCGAACCGTGAATTTTAAAATTATTAATAAAATGCAAATATCTCTGCAAATATAAATAATGAAAAAAATAGCTAACAGAATCATTTTTTGATACGGCGTACGAAGTGGAAATCATAAAAAATCGCGTATATTTATTTATGTAGAGTATATTTTTGTCAATATTTAATTTTCGAATTATCTAAAATATTTTTTAAAAAGTTCAATTTTGTCCGTTCCTAAATTGATTTAAATATTCTCCAATATTAGTGGGTCCTGACTTTACAGTAGTTGTCAATCTGTTTCTAATGAAATCAAACGAAACAATGAATTTTTCGTTGATTGTTAATAAAAGAGAAACTTTATTAAATTAACCTTATCGAAAAGGATTCTATCTTATTAACAAGAATGTGGTTAAGAGTCTTTTTGTTCATATGACTAAAGGCTACCAAAAAATCAATCAAATACTTGCTTCAGGTGATTGGAACGATTATGGAATCTTCCGCATCTTTCTCTATTAAAGATCACTCACCAAGTTTACGGTTTAATTTCTGTCATGGTCGAAAATTTATAATTTTCTACAGAATCTACAATGCAAGACGTACCGACAGTTCGGACATGTTCTTCTTTACGACTTTATATATATTTTAATCGAATCGTTATATTTGTCGAGATTTTTCGTTAATACTTATTTTATATATTAAGTTTCTCCGTTATCGGGAAAACGGTAACATTTTAAGATCCCAAGTTCCCTAAGCTGGAAGTGAACAATGGACAAAAGCTCTGAGTTTCGAAAGATTCGAATAAGAATGAATTAAAAAGAGGCTTCTATGGATTAAATTAGATAGGGTGGTGGAATTGTAACTTGATTTCTTTTATTTCCCCATCCTACACTTTCTCTCCTGCATTTTGTTGCTGAAAAATCTCTCTCTATCGACTTGTTGCATAAGTTACGGGTCTGTTGTGACAATATTTTCCATATTTGTCTTTAATTCTATAGTCCAAAAGTTAAAAAAAATATGTTTTATTGTATTTATTAACGTAATGAGTCGAAAAAAAAATCTTCAAATTTTATCCGAAATTTATGTACATCGCAAATTCTTCTCGAAAATAAAAACTACAGAGTGGGAGTTATTAAGAAGATTATTTTTTTAATCCCGTAAAGAAGAATTAGTACAGCGGAACATAAAATTAATAAGCAAAGTAAATTTTACAGTAAGACCATCGATAAAAGAAGAAAAAAATATAAAAAAATATACATATATATATATATATTAAAGCAAAGGAAAAAATCTAGTAAAGGAAGAACAAAAAATGATAACAAAAAGCAAAGAAATCGTATTTAAAAACATCAGTAAGACAAGGCAAAAATAATAATAAAGTAAAGCAAAAAAAAAGTAGGCATTCGAGTAAAAAAAATTAAAAATATTAATAAAATTTACAAAAATGCAGAAATTTTTAGCAATACAACTTCAGAACGGCGTTATTTATTATTTATCAATAATTTAAATTAGTAAAAATCAAAGTTTTAGAAACTATTTAGCATATTCTCCGATATCATTATCGTTCCGCATATTAAAATTATGTTTTAAAGATGCTGTACTTAAAACATTATGCAAAGCGATCTATTCTAGTGAAGATCAATTATCATTTGTTGTTGCCTCATTCAATGATTACGTTTGAATCTCACATACTTTCTAGAGCGAGAGAGAGAGCTTGTTAGAAGTTTAAGCACCTGACGCTGTAAGTGATAAAGTTAGTAATATAATAATAATAAAAAAAAAAGAAAAGAGGGAAAAAAATACAAGTAAAGCAAAGCAAAGATGAATGGGGGAACAGAAAGTAAATTGGTCGAAACTGAAAGAAGACTAACAACTCGGTCCAGTAAATTGGCATGGGTCGTCAGCTGTTGTAAGCGGTTACTATAATGTTGTAAAAGAATGGTTTTCTCTGCAAACTTCGCTTATTTCTAATCGATTTTGCTGCAACGTCTTTAGAATGGTAAAAATGTGAAATTTATATCAACCGCGATAAAGATTATATAAACAAGATAAAAATGCAAATTGATTAAAGAAGATAATCATCTTTTTAAATGGATACAACAGCAAAAAAAAGTAAAACAAAGACGAGAAGAGGAAAAATATTTAATCTGCCGAAATTATTAAAATATTTTTATGATAAAAAGGTAGAAAATTATTTAATAGAATTTAAATAATGAAGGCATTATTATTTTTAATAAAAATATGTTTTCTTGGCAGAACATTCAGAAATTTTAACAGAAAACTGTTTTCAATATTTTATCGGATAAATTATTAATTTTAAAAGGAAAAAATATCGAGTTTATGCATTAAAAATTAAAAATTTTAAACCACACTTAAAGTTTATATTTACATATATAAGCCTATAATATATATATATATATATATAAACACTATGTATATATGATGTTCTATTTAATCTTTGAGATTAAGTCAAAGTTTCTCTCAATTCCTTCCGGCAATATTGTGCTACCTGAACGAGCACTACAAACCAAAAAGATAAGAAAAGAAGAGAGAAGTGTTATCAAACACTAGATATCCACTTTAAGGTTATACAAACAGAGTTGGTTGTCGTACTCGCAGAGTTTGTTCTCTTTAAACAGAACTCGACAGAAGGCACTTTCTTTAGTTCTTTTCAGGTGCTTCTATGTAGAAAGCTTTCACGATTGGTCGATTCTGTTAAGGGTACACATTTAGAAAAGAACTACAATCAAGTTTGTTCCGTGGAAAAATTTCCGTCCGGACTATCCCCCTTCTACAAATTTGTTTACATGCCAAAGTGCACCTGTCATTTTACACATAATCAAATGGTGGATAACATTATTACACGGGCATTAATTTGTTTTTAATAAGGATGATTTCTGCATGCCACAAAACAGTTTATGCCACTAGCTGAAGTAAATCGATTATCAAACAGTTACCAATCTATTCTCAACACGTACCATGTGGCCAATACTATCTCTATCTTGCTTAGTCGTGCCAATCGGACTGTATCCTATTATGTCAGCTCTCCTAGACGATACTTTCTGCTACTTCAAGTGAAACTGCATCTTCACAGATTGTGATATAATTGCTAGGTTTTTGTTTTCCAACCTAACACATTAAATATTTGTCGTGCCCACCAACTTTTAATCTCGTATTAAGTTGGAGTTAGATAAAATTTCTGGAGCTATAATATAGGAATATTAAATATGGTTTACATTTCCTGCAAGAGGAATTGATCTTTTGTGCCAATATTGAATTTCTCATAAGAAAAAAAAAATGAAATTTTTAGTATTTCTTACGTAAATTGTCATTTAAATAGTCATAAACTATTTTAAATATGACGTAACAGAGCTTACGCCATAAAAAGAGTTTACGTAACAATAAAAATGGATACAATAATATAATAATAAATTTTTGTATGACGTAACAATAGTGTATAACGTAAATACTGTTTCACAGAATAATGAAATTGATAACAATAGTAGGTGATGTAACAGACAGTTTATAACGTAATAATACTTTACGCAATAATAAAATTTTATTATCGTCATTATGACGTAATAATAATTCATAATATAAAAGGGAATTACGTAAATTCTTCAATTTAATTTATTTTTTTAATATAATATATATTTATTTGTTAACTTTTCAAAGAGAATTAATAAATCCAAAACACTTATTTGCATTAGTCCACCGATGCGAAAGTTTTGGTTATTCATAAACTACAAACTAGATCGAGGTTTATTAAACATGGATAAATCGCATAAATTTCCTAAAGCACTATAAAAGCATATTAGCTGTACAACTAAAATTATAAATAAAGTAAATAGCAGAAATATATATTATTATTATTTCATCTGCATTTCGCATTAAAAATGTTAATTGATCATAAAATCTCACACACACCATAAATTATTCGAATGAAAGCTTATTAAAATATTTAAAACTTCTACTCAATATTCTCCACCATCCAATAAAAATAACTTTCTATCTTATTAATAATCGAAGTCGACTTATTATTAAAGGCTCCACCCTGATGCCATTGTCTCTTGTAGAATATTAAACAGTTTTTGACCAATAATTTATTATAACTATGCTATTTTAAAATACCGAGTATGATAATTTACTATCACCATTTTTATAGTTTAGTTGTGGATTCAGTACTGGGAACTAGTACTGATTTTTGGTTTATTAGTCGCAATATATCAGTATTATTTTATCATCTGTCAGGATTTAAAATTTTTTGAGATGTATGGCTTTTAGATCTTCTCGTGTACTATTCTGGATCTATTTTAGAGGCCATTCTTAAGAATTTAATTCGATAAATCTATTTTTATGTATTTTTTTCTATCGATAGATTTGGGTCTTTGTAGTTCATAAATCATCAAATTTAGACTTTAAATCATAATGTAAAGGTATCAACAAGTTCGCATCTTCATTACGCTTTTATTCTACCCTTTATTAGTCCATCTTTCTCCATCTATTTGCTATAAAAGTACAGGAAAATTAAGAAAAGTTAACCGTTAAAATAATTTATACATGTACAAGTTCGAGAGCTGTTAAATTGATACTTTCAACAGATCTTTCGCCATGGGGTTACGAAAATTGAAGTTAAAGACAACTCTCATTCTGACTAATATGGTCCATCATTGCACCCCGATCCCTGAAGACCCATTAAACCGGAGGTATAAAACAGTGCTGCAACAACACACCTGACTCTACCGTGTAATGAGCTATAAAACACCTACCTTAATCCTATTGATGTCACTGTAGCAACAAAAGGTATTTAAAACTTTAAAATATAGTATTAACGTTGGAACATGACTGCGTGATACGTGACGGCGGATAAAAGATCAAATGGTTTACTTTGTTATTAAATCAGACTTTGTTTGTTTTAATGTCAGCTCCACCCAATTTTCCTCTTTAAACACATCTTTAATAAGAGATTTTTTGAATTTATTCTTCTTTAACGAAGAAAATATGGTTTTCTCTTTGTTGGCGAATCTATTATGATTAAAACTGAAATTAATTATTGTTTATTGCTCTTCTTTTAATGAACTTTAATTAGCAGATCTCGCAACGAGATAATTTAACAATAAAATATAACTTATCAGTCCAATCTTCGAATGAAATATTTAATTTAGTAAGTTTTTAATGAACTGACATAAATATTATATGTGAAAGAGTTTTCTCTGTCTTTTTTCTTAAGAAAAACACTAGTTACTGCTGTAGTTAGATAACTATAGTTACAGCTATCTAACTACAGCTGTAACTAGTGTTTAAGGTGGTTTTTAACAAAAATAAATATATATATAATTATTTTTTATATAGATGAGTTTAATAATTTTATAAAAATAATTTTCTTGAGTAGCAAAGTTATCATTCAAATCACATTAAATAACAATAAAAATAAGTAAGAAAGCACAAACTCTGCATTTTTTTTTTCTTTTATCTGTATAAACGTAACGGTTTTCGAATTGTTTACTTCTTTGCACATTAAATATTCACACAACAAAACATAAAATAATTTATATATCACAGTCGAAGTTATCATTCAAATCACATTAAATAACAATGAAAATAAGTAAGAAAGCACAAACTCTGAAGTTTTTTTTCTTTTATCTGTATAAACGTAACGGTTTTCGAATTGTGTACTTCTTTGCACATTAAATATTCACACAACAAAACATAAAATAATTTATATATCACAGTTATAAAGCATATTTCTTTAAAAAAACGACTTACTTTCTTGTAAGTATCTGTTTGACTTACGTGTATATCAAAGTTTCGCTATTGAATCGTTGAAATAGGTTCTAAGCCAATTTTTAAAACGATTTTATTCATATAGATTTATAAGAAGAAAATAAAATAATAAAAAAATAAGTAAGTGAATATTTTCCAGATGAACAATACACAGGCATAAAAATGACAAAATCCTAGTAAAAGGAGGAAAAATAAAAAAAAAGAATCAGTTTTATCGAATGTTCCTTGTTGGTAATAAATAATTGATGAGTCTTCTTAGTAGTCAAGAAAAGAAGCTTTGGAATCCTTCCATCTACATTTTTTATATAAGATTTTATTCCAGTATGAAAATTTCCTGGTAAAAAACTCCATAAATTTACAAGAAAAATAAAACATATTCTAAACTTATAACAAGGATTCTACAGTAGAGCAAATCAAATATATACACCACTACTGTTTCATTTGCATGAAAGTTGCGTGAGTGATACATATGAAGAATGTCTAAGAGTAACAGAATTTGGTTTTATCAAAATTTCTGCACAGAATTAATTTAGGATGCTGTTTATGAATTTTTATATATATATATATATATATATCTTCGGCTTGCAAATGAGTGAAAAGTGGAATAAATAATGCACACACGGCCCTTCAGGTTTGCATTGCTTATTCGTTAATGCACAGGTCACTCTACTCATCGTTGTTTACTTATTTTTACTAAAATCCCAATCGATTTGGATGAATTACTCATTTTAAGACAAAAGATGAAAGCTGCTGCTACTGCTGATGGTGGTGGTGGTGGTGCTGGTGCTACTGTTTATAATCTGGTGCATTTCCTCCCTCTCTATTCTTTCAATAATACAGAATGTAAACAGCGACGTTTTTACTTTTTATTTCTTCAAACTAAAAGCATCTTCACTTATTTATTTTATACGTAGATAATTATTTTAAAATTCTTTCGGTACAAAGGGAAAAACATCTATTAAATTGATGAAAATATTAATTAAAAAAGAAATTTAATAAGTATAAACCCATAAAATTTGTCACTTTATAACTTTATGATACCATTTTGGAAACTTTAAGTTGTCAGAGACTTATGGTCATCATTTACGCCACAACTACTTACATACAAAAAAGTAAGAGAACTTCCACTATCAGCAGAGTGTGCCATTGACATGGTGCATATTAGCTATGCCACAGTTACAATATGTTTTCAGTCATGTATACTGTTAGTGTCTTGTCTATTTTCGTGGTAGAATAAATCACCTTCTGTGTTTGTGACGGTAATGTTTTATGTCGAAGCAGCTGACGTCAGCACTGTCGTCTTCAGATATTACTACATCGTTTCTAAGGATGTTGTCGTGATTTCTGCATGTTAAAAACCGAGTTTCATAGAAGTTACAAGTGTAATAACGTAATATTATTTACGCAAATAATAATTTTTAGCTATGTCATTCTGGTCGTTTGATGCTAATGAGTCATGACGTTTCCTGTTTTCAACAACTGTCATTACTAAAATAGATAAAAGTTATGTTGCTGAATATCGTGCATGTTCGAAAATCATCCTCGAGAAAAAAAAGGGTAAATATTAAAAAATACTAAAGTCCGTGTTAACTTTTAAAAATATTATAATCACCTCACTTGCACTCAATTTAAGATCTATAAAAATGAAAAAAAAAGTTGGCACTGTGATGACTCTGCGATCATTTATTAATGATAGAGTCTACAGGTTAGAGTCAGTGAGATCAAAATTATTATTGATAGCAATCTAGTCAACCACTGTAATTTATTTTTGACTCTATAGAACTCTGATTTTAAATTTTATAAATTATTGAACAAAATAAAATTATTTTTTGACTGGTTAATAATTCAGCAAAAAAAAAAATCAGTTTCTAAATTTAATTAAAAAAATTATAAATCGAATATTTTGCAAAGAAATGTTAACTTTTTTATAGAATGGTAAGGAAGTGAATAAAATGTTAACTTTTTTTATTGAATGATATATACAGCGAGCAAAATGTTAAATTCTTTATAGACTAGAATAGTGGTTAGTATTTTACTCACTACCTTATCACGACATAAAAATTTTAACATTATCGTTACTGGATTATCATTCTATATAGAAACTGATATTTTTTACTCACTACGTTACCATTCCATAAAGAAGTAAACATTTTATTTTTCTATAGAATAAATATATATTGAATAAAATGTTAACTTCTTTATAAAAATGTTAAAATAGTGAGTAAAATGTTAATTTTTGTGCAGGATAATAATATATTGAACAAAATGTTCCTTATTGAAAAGCAATATAGTGAGCAAAAGTATTTTTTTAGAATAGGAGCATAGTTAAGGTTTTATTCGCTACCTTATCATGATATAAAAATGTTAACATTTTCCTCACTGAATTATCATTCTATAAAAAAGCGGATATTTTTACTCACTACGTTATCATTCTATAAAGAAATTAACATTTTATTATGTTGTAAAATAGTACAATTGATTAAAAATGAATAAAATGTTAATTTCTTTATAGAAATTTATAATGAAAAGAATGTTAATTTCTTTATTAAAATGTACAACAGTGAATAAAATGTTAATTACTTTATTGAAATGTACGACAATGAATAAAATGTTAATTTCTTTATAGAAATGCAAAACGAAGAATGAAATGTTAATTTCTTTATAGAAATATAAGATAATGAGTAAAATGTTAAAACTTTATAGAAATTTATGATGAATAAAATGCTAATACTTTATTGAAATGTACGACAATGAATAAAATGTTAATTTCTTTATAGAAATGCAAAACGAAGAATGAAATGTTAATTTCTTTTTAGAAATATAAGATAATGAGTAAAATGTTAATTTCTTTATAGAAATTTATGATGAATAAAATGCTAATACTTTATTGAAATGTACGACAATGAATAAAATGTTAATTTCTTTATAGAAATGCAAAACGAAGAATGGAATGTTAATTTCTTTATAGAAATATAAGATAATGAGTAAAATGTTAATTTCTTTATAGAAATTTATGATGAATAAATGAAATGTTAATTTCTTTACAAAAATATAAGATGATGAGTAAAATGTTAATTTCTTTATAGAAATTTATGATGAATAAAATGCTAATTTCTTTATTAAAATGTACAACAGTATAAAATGTTAATTTCTTTATTGAAATGTACGACAGTGAATAAAATGTTAATTTCATTATAGAAATGCAAAACGGTGAATGAAATGTTAATTTCTTAATAGAAATGTACAGTGAATAAAATGCTAATTTCTTTATAGAAATGTAAAATAGTGAACAAAATGTTAATTTCTTTATAAAAATATACAGTGAATAAAGTTTTCATTTATTTGCAGAATGGTAATATATTGAATAAAATGTTCCTTTTATTGAGTGGAAACAGCGAGCAAAATATTGTTGTTTTAGATTAGGAGCATTAGGAATATAATTTATATAGGAGGAACCTTTTATTTATCATCTTATCATAGCATAAAAATGTTAATATTTTAATCACTGAATTATTATTCTGTAAAAATAAAGTCGCTAATTTTTACTCACTACGTTAGTTACACTATAAAACAGATATGCAGTGAACAAAATGCATGATAGCGATTAATATTCTACTCATTATCTTACCATTGTACAAAGATATTAGCCCTTAACTTACTGTATTTTACAGCCAAATTAAAATATTAACTGCATATAGAAATAAAATAGCAAGCAAATTGTTAATTCTGTAGAAAATATTTTACTTGCTGTATATTATCTTGTAAGAAAGTTAAAATTTTACTCCTCCCTTTATTTTTACTCCTTAATTTTACTCCTATAAAGAAGTTAACGTTTTAACTTTTTTTGTAAAACGGTAATGAAGTGAATAAAATGTTAACCTAGTTTTATAGATTATAAAATCAATACAAAATCGAATCTGGTGTATTGACTATACAATAAAGTTGTTCTATACTGATTACGTTAACATAGACATATAATAACGTAGACTCTTAAATTTTGCATAAAATAAATCGTGGTTCTTTGTATTCATTCAATGTCGACCCTTGTTTCTATAATAGAGTCGGTTCTAGATTTTTGAAAGCAAACTCTTATGCAAAATTTGGATCAATTGCAATAAAATAAATTCCATCCCGAAGGTCAAAACATAATTTATACTCGTTTATATGTAATTAATACATCTTAATGCAGGCTTCAATGATAAAGCAAAATTCATTGTTACTGTTTTAAGAACACTTAATCTCAAAGAAATTTCCAGCCAATCATTCTCTCAAGAGAAACTAAATCCCGACTTTGACATCAAAGTGTTTACTGTAATTACCGTGTTAGTGTTGCAGGTAGAGAGAGAAACTGATCCGAACTTAATTCCCATCTTGTTTTTTTCTCTTCTCTGCTCCACCACAAACATCTCACGAGACTAGCATCACCTTCATTAATGAAACGACAGACTGTGACATGACGGATATTGGTACATCTCTGTGCTGTCCGCACCGGATTCTGTTTGATATATCCTTGTCTAGTTAAAGCACTCCACTTAGCCTATACATAAATAATCTAGTCGATATATGTGTTGTAGCACTTAATATCGCACACTCTGATTCCTTAACAAAATATCAGCCTCGAGCTACGAATAATAAAAAGAAAATAAAAAAGATGAGCGAATTTTATAAGGATTAGCACCGCGTTAAGTGAATATTACGTGAAAAAATACTCTAGTGTGTACCTCTCTCTCTCTCTTTCTGATAATATTTTATCAAAATGCGAACTTTTGCACGCTTTTTTGAACAGATTTCAGTTAAAAAATCAGTTTTTCCAACAACTTTCTTATAAAAACTCTTTCAAAAACGTAGTTTTTCTCTTTTTTTTTACCATGTCAGATTTGGAATAAAACATCCTCTCTTTCTAGATGCAAAGCTTCGAATGTATTGCATTTTAAAATAGAAGCAATATATTTTTATCAAATTTTTTTATTGTTTCAAAGGAAAAAAAAAAAAACATAAAGAATTACACGAAAAAAGCAAAATAAAAATATTCCAACTCAATAATATCAAATTTTTTTATTGTTTCAAAGGAAAAAAAAAAACATAAAGAATTACACGAAAAAAGCAAAATAAAAATATTCCAACTCAATCAGAAAGACTTTTGTTCTTGCGAGTTAGGAAACAGCGACAATCTAAGATGAAAGTGGAAGAATCGCCTGCAGCACAACAACCACAAGATACAGCGGAACTTGTACCTGAAGCCAGACGCTTTC
The DNA here is from genome assembly GCA_000484575.1 of Olivierus martensii. Classification (NCBI taxonomy): domain Eukaryota; kingdom Metazoa; phylum Arthropoda; class Arachnida; order Scorpiones; family Buthidae; genus Olivierus; species Olivierus martensii. Next base: position 58,753 of record AYEL01064162.1, read on the forward strand.
TTATCGATCAATTCTTCCTGCTTATTTCCGGGAACAGGCAGAATTCCCTGAACAATCTTTTTCCTGCTGTATAACATAAACTAATATCGAGAATATTAATGGAAACTTTTCTGCTCGATTATAAGCTGGAAAAATTTAGTTAAGACTTTTAAACATTTAAATGCTCAATATTCTTAACTTTGTATGCGACTTTACGTATATTTGTATATAAAAACCGATACCGAATGCGCTTTGCATCTTTATAGCTAAGCTGCAACTCGCAATATATTTCCAAACACCTCGCTTATCGGCAATATCTCACGTCCTTCAGAACATAACTTATCTCGATACTTTTTGGTAGTAAAATATTCATATTCTTCCTCGGCATGGCCAGGATTAAATTACAAAATTCCTACTTCTTATGGATTTTTTTAACTATTTTTTATTTTTTTTGGCATATGCAGCATAGCGACGTCTTTAATTTTTGCACATCTCATCTTCAAGATTGCGCCCTTCGTAGTTTAATCCCGACAATCTCTCTCTCTCGTACAGATTTTTTCCTCTGTCCTTAACTAGGAGTGATAAATTATTACAAGAGGTTCTTCAACATCTCATTTACACCATTTTCGTTCAGCCTATCGCTCTAAAAAGGTGGCTATTTGGAGAAGAATAAAGCTTTAAACGACTTCTACAGTTTTACAAATGGAGAAAGAAAGTGGTCCTATGGGTTAGTCATTTACACGTAGCCCATAATGAATCCTCGGAGTCAGCAGAGATGGAAGGATGTTAATTTAATGATAAAGAGAAACTTATTGATCGTCTGAAATCCTGGCTGAATGTTCATTTTGATAAGAGAAATCGAATGTTAAAATCTAATTTTAAAATTTCGAGTGGAACGGAAAATTCACATATATATATTAATATTTGTTTTCTATATTATTATTATTATTATTGTTATTGATTAGTTCAAGGAAGGAGGAGGGGGAGGAGAAGTTGAGATACTTATACAAGTTTTCAATTTAGTAAATACAAGCTCATTTTATTGATTTCCTAAACAAATATTATACTTGGAAGCGGGCTGAGTATAAACAGTCAAACTGAGTAATTTTACACACACATATATATAAATATATTTATAATGTTAGCATTTACTGTATTTTTTTATTCACTTTTTTAGTGAAGTTGTGAAGTCGATGAATAACTCAGCATTTGGAAACCAATTACATCAGAGAACATCTGAGCTAATGGTTTGTGTTCGTGTATTTCAACACCCTTCAGTTACATCCTCTCTGGTAAAGAAACATCCAGCAGATCGGAGTTACCATGGTAACTGTATCCCAGATTATTCAACTGAAAAGAATATACTAAAAATGCTTTTATCAAAATTCAATTTTTTTGTTAGAGTGGATATCTTAAATTGTTTAACAGACTGATTTGCAAAAATTTTTGCATAACGCGCATGTAACAATTCTTTAATTTTTTGCAAGATTTACAACGTCGATTTTTGGATTCATTATTTTTACCAGTAAGAGCAAATTATTGCGAATTTTTTTTTTTTTTTGGCTTTACTTTTCCTTTCCGTTCATTCCCAACTTCGTTTTAAGAGGAGGAAGAATATGATTGATAGTTAGACACGTCTTCTATTAGATTAAACATTAGTCCATGTTTAGCAGATAATTTAACCTTTCGCTAATCTATACTGTTCAGGAATCGCTCTTTTCGGACATTTCCTAAAAGAGAAGATTATCTAGGAATTAGTACTGTCGAGATTGTTATAAATGACTCGGTATACAGAACCACAACTTCGACTCTTAATGCATTCCCTCCCTGCATTTAGTTTCTAATTAATCACAGCGCTGGACCACTCCGCTTCTAACACTTCATTGGGTTATGTCTGGCAATTTCTATTCATTCATTTTTCTTCGAAGCTTTTAAAAGCTTGTTTTGCATTATTTACGCTCGATTATTTGATATAATCTCCGTCTGGATGTTAGTAATTAAAGTTTTTAAGTTAACAAGGAGCGATAAAAAGAGCAGAATCTTTTTTAGGAAGGCATAAAAAACTGGTAAAAGTATTCGACCGATTTGTAATGCGTTTAACAGTTCTTGGCATCAGTATAGATGACGATCTAGCGCTCGTCATCGGTTATCGACGTGCGTATAGCTTGTGACCTACAGCTTGGATGTAAATCACTGTTTCCATTAATTATTTTGGAAAAATGCGTGGCACATGATCTATCAATTTGATATAATGTTAATACATTCTTAAAGTCATCAATGAGATGTAATCTGAATGATAGATCGTCGTAAAACATCCCCAATTCTTTATCCATTAACTGAGCGTTAGGTCGCTAGTAGGACTTTCTTCTATTGATAGTTCTTTATCCATTAACTGAGTATTAGGTCGCCAGTAGGACTCATTTCTACTTCTTTATCCATTAACTAAGTATTAGGTCGCAATAGGACTTATACCTAGCTCTTTATCAATTAACTGAGCATTAGATCGTAGTAGGACTTACTCTTAGCTCTTTATCAATTAATTGAGCGTTAGATTTCCAGTAGAGTGTAATTCTAGTTCTTTAGCCATTAACTGAGCGTTAGATTATTAGTAAGGTATTCCTAGTTCTTTATCCATTAACTGAATTGAGAATAATAATAAAAAATTAGAAATTAATTATAGAAATTAAAAAAATTAGAAAGAAATTGTCAGATTTCCAGTAATGTTTATATATCTAATTATTAATGGAATAGATAAGATTTATAGCACTATTAGAGTCTCAATAAAATGATATCTACGCTGAGTAATAGATTACAATAAGACATACAGTATTCTTAATTTTTTTTAATCCATTAACCGAGCGCTAGATCACCCCAGCAAGACATATTCCCAGTTCGTTAACCATTAATTTCCCGTTCAACTGATTTTTTTCCCCATTCATTACTCTAACAGCCAGCATTTTTAATTGTACTTTTTTTAATTATAAAAATTACTAATTTTCTTTAACAGCATTAAAAAGCAAGAACAAAAAAAAAAAACCATATTAATGATCCCGACTTATCTTTAATTAAAAATTAGAATGGGAATGACGATTCTACACTCCATTTATAATTAAACAAAGTAAAATTGCTCGAAAATTCATTTTCTCTGCATTAACTATCTACGACAACTCGACAAGAGACAGAGAAAACCTTAATCGTTCTAGAAACACATTATCGTCGTATTAAAGTATCATCCGATTAAATGATATTAATAAAAGTGGTATTTTCATGATTATACTCTTAATCTCTGAATTAAGTCGATTTAATCTTTTGCTAGACGACTTATTTTCAACAATCAGATAAATGGTTTTACTACCACGATAAGTAAATGATGCATTATATTATTTATTTATATCCGATTTAATGCAAGTTAACTGAGTGTTAGGTCGCTAGTAGGACTTTCTTCTATTGATAGTTCTTTATCCATTAACTGAGTATTAGGTCGCCAGTAGGACTCATTTCTACTTCTTTATCCATTAGGACTTATACCTAGTTCTTTATCAATTAACTGAGCATTAGATCGTAGTAGGACTTACTCTTAGCTCTTTATCAATTAATTGAGCGTTAGATTTCCAGTAGAATGTAATTCTAGTTCTTTAGCCATTAACTGAGCGTTAGATTATTAGTAAGGTATTCCTAGTTCTTTATCCATTAACTGAATTGAGAATAATAATAAAAAATTAGAAATTAATTATAGAAATTAAAAAAATTAGAAAGAAATTGTCAGATTTCCAGTAATGTTTATATATCTAATTATTAATGGAATAGATAAGATTTATAGCACTATTAGAGTCTCAATAAAATGATATCTACGCTGAGTAATAGATTACAATAAGACATACAGTATTCTTAATTTTTTTTAATCCATTAACCGAGCGCTAGATCACCCCAGCAAGACATATTCCCAGTTCGTTAACCATTAATTTCCCGTTCAACTGATTTTTTTCCCCATTCATTACTCTAACAGCCAGCATTTTTAATTGTACTTTTTTTAATTATAAAAATTACTAATTTTCTTTAACAGCATTAAAAAGCAAGAACAAAAAAAACCATATTAATGATCCCGACTTATCTTTAATTAAAAATTAGAATGGGAATGACGATTCTACACTCCATTTATAATTAAACAAAGTAAAATTGCTCGAAAATTCATTTTCTCTGCATTAACTATCTACGACAACTCGACAAGAGACAGAGAAAACCTTAATCGTTCTAGAAACACATTATCGTCGTATTAAAGTATCATCCGATTAAATGATATTAATAAAAGTGGTATTTTCATGATTATACTCTTAATCTCTGAATTAAGTCGATTTAATCTTTTGCTAGACGACTTATTTTCAACAATCAGATAAATGGTTTTACTACCACGATAAGTAAATGATGCATTATATTATTTATTTATATCCGATTTAATGCAAGTTAACTGAGTGTTAGGTCGCTAGTAGGACTTTCTTCTATTGATAGTTCTTTATCCATTAACTGAGTATTAGTTCGCCAGTAGAACTCATTCCTACTTCTTTATTCATTAACTGAGTATTAAGTCGCCAGTAGGACTCATTCCTACTTCTTTATTCATTAACTGAGTATTAGGTCGCCAGTAGGACTCATTCCTACTTCTTTATCTATTAACTAAGTATTAGATCGGCAATAGGATTCATTCCTACTTCTTTATCAATTAACTGATCATTAGATCGCAATAGGACTTGCATACTAGTTAACGTGGGTTTATTTGTCCAAATTTTGATAATATTCACGTGACTCGTATACATATTTTAGATCGATTTTCTTTTAATAATCACATGTCGATCTTCTGTATATTATTTAAATCTTTGATTGATCGAAGTATTCTTTCTGAATGTTGTAGTACAGTACTTAGAATGTTTATATATAATTTACGTTACTCGGATACGTATAACAAGTGTTATTTTATATAATAAGAGTGCACTTCCTTCCAATTTTCGATAATTAAATATTCTGGTTTCAAAGTAAAGTTTAAATTGCAAACTAATTAAATGAAGATTCCTTCTTTAATTTAATTTTGAAATTTAGAATGTTTGACTAGGCTTAAAGCGGATAAAGTACTTTTCAGTGGAGTTAAGGTTGATGTTTCCATCCAATATCAGTAACAGTTAAAAGCTGAAATCCGTCAAACAGAATTCCTATGAGTGCTCTTTGTATATATTTCCCTGTATCTTGACAACTCATCTGAATAGCTATAACTCTATTTACTTTGCGTAGCACAATCTATAAGTCTTTAATAGCGACATTCTACAGATGCTCTCCATCTTCCTATACTTAAATTCTACTTTAATCTGTCAGATAACATAAAAAATATAACTCTTAATGATCGAATAAAATATTTATGATGCAAAAATCGATAATTTTAAAAATCGCAGATTCCCCGTTCGAGTTATTATATCAAAAATTGTAGAATGTTAACTTATAATGGCAAATTTTAAATGCTGCTATAATAAGTTACAAAATAAACGTTGCTTTTTTTCGTTTTCCATCTTAGAATAATTAAATATTTAAAATTATTTGAATATTATATTAATGCTCATGCTTATTAAACTGTTAACAATATTTAGACAGTTTACGATTCTATATACGATCTTTAGTAACAATCCATAAATGCCAGGATTGATATTGTTCAGCGTTATGTTAGTTGCTACTGTTTCCAATTAATTATCATACTGTTCAGCTTCCTATTACTTATTATACCGTACAGTTTCTATTAGTTATCACAATGTTTAGTTTCAATTAGTTACTTTACTGTTCAGTTTCATATCAGTGCCTTTACTGTTAGCTTCAAATCAATTACCTTACTGTTCAGCTTATATTGGTTATTTTACTGTTCAGCTTATATTGATTACATACTGCTCAGCTTCATATTTTTAACTTTACTGATAAATTTCATATTGATTAGCTTCAGTTTCATATTGTTAACTTACTGATCAGTTTCATATTAATAACATTGCTGATCAATATCATATATTAATCATCCTAATCAGTTTCACATTAATTTTACTGATCAGTTTCATATTATTAATCTTACTGATCAGTTTCATATTGATTAGCTTGTTTCATATTGTTAACCTTGCTGATTAGTTTCATATTAATAACATTGCTGATCAATGTCATATATTAATCATCCTAATCAGCTTCATATTGTTAAGTTTACTGATCAGTTTCATATAATTAATCTTGCTGATCAGTTTCATATTGTTAACCTTGCTGATCAATTTCATATTGTTAACCTTGCTGATTAGTGTCCTATTATTAACCTTACTGATCAGTTTCATATTATAAAAATTAAACATTTGTATATACTATATTTAAATGCATAGTTAGCAAATCTTGGAGAGAGAGAGAGAGAGAGAAATTTCAATAAATCTATATTGCTAACAATTCATAGATGCTAAAATTCTGCTCATACTCATTAGTTACTGTTACAACTTTAGAAGAAAAATTACGTGTAAGTTACAAAACTGATAAAGGATTTTAAAATAATCAAGTAAGAACGAAAAAAATATATTAAAAAAAAATTCTACATTTCTCATAATTAACTGTCTCTGCACTAATCCAATTCGTTGCTGTGTTTTTTTTTTTATTTGATAATTTCCAGATCATACAACAAAATGATCAAAGTTTAGATTAGCAAAATCTCATTAACAGAAAAAAAAATTAACAAGGAGGGAAGAAAACAAAGAAAAAAACACTACACGCAGTTCCACTTCACTTAATTGCAAGCAGTTAAGCTATCAACGTGGACACTAATCCAAACGGAATTAGACAATCTAGTACAAATAGGCTATGCCAAGGGCAATGAGATTAATGGCATCTTCTGAATGATTTTCCGCTTTCTACAAGTGACAGCATTAATCGCTTTGCATCCATTCATGTGATGACGTCGTATATCACATGATGAGTCCCAAATTTAGCCTGATTGACGTGTGAGGGTGATATGTTCTTTCACGATAAGGATTATTAAAGCTTAGAGAGAATCTAGCTTAAAACTTGGAATTAATCTAGGAAGAGTAGACGAGCAATTGCTCTCTGATCAGATTTTCTAATCACGTCCATTAATATATGCCAAATTATTATAAAATATTAATTAATAAAGTTGTTTTATTATTCTCGTCTCGTGTATCTCAATACAAAAAAAAAGGAGTCAGGAGTTTTAATAGGAACTGAAGAGTTGGGTTGGATGCCGAAAAATGGAGTTGTTTTATTATTCTCGTCTCGAGTATCTCAATACAAAAAAAAGGAGTCAGGAGTTTTAATAGGAACTGAAGAGTTGGGTTGGATGCCGAAAAATTTGCATTAAGCACCACAGTCGAAAATAGACCCATTTGTAGTGAGATGCATTCAAAATGTTTGACGTAATATATTCGTTCGACCTACAACTCGTTGAGTTTTTCGGTTTATTGAGTAACCGAGTCACGAAAATACACCAGAATACCAATTTTAAACCAACCAATGAAACAAAGAAGAAAAATTTCTACCATCGGAAATTTGATGGGCAACAGAAATCATAAAACGTAACAACAGTTAACTAACTTAAATTTTATAAAAAAGCAAGCTTTTTGTGCCGAATATATCTCTTAATTTAATTGTTTTAAACAATAAAAAAAAAGCAAGAAACGTTTAATTTTTGCTCCCAGCAAGATGTAATTCTGTTTGGATAAGTGTCCACATTAATAACTTAAACTGCAGCAGTTAAGTGACGATCACTCTTGATCATTAGCAAGAAACGTTTAATTTTTGCTCCCAGCAAGATATAATTCTGTTTGGCTAAGTGTCCACATTAATAACTTAAACTGCAGCAGTTAAGTGACGATCACTCTTGATCATTAAGGTCAAGAGTGATCAAAGATCAATAACGTCCTGTGTTAATTACGAGAGATCAAGTAGAGTGATCATTCTTGATCTACGATAAATAAATAAGGTAACTAACAGGAACAATAAATTAACTTAGTAATGTCTTGCAGAGCAAGAATATTTTTTTTTTTTTTGCTCTGACATAGAATGCATTATAATGGTTGTGTTTGCATTTTTTTTATACAGTGAACGGTGAGTTAGCTGTTATTATATTACTATTATTTTTACGAGAAAGAAAAATATATATAAAAAAAATTGTAGAAAGTAGAAAAATTCTTACTTGGCGTGGAGTTTATTTATAGTTTGATCCACATACATCTCTCTAGTATTAATAACAGACGTTGGAGAGCACAGTTTGTATCGAAAACCTCCCCAGATCAATGGGAATAACCGTCGACTGTTCTGAAATAATGGGATTCGTATCCACAAGCCGTAAAATGTGATAACGACACCCAGGTTCTCTACAGTAGATGCAGTTGCGGTCGATGGTGCAGTACACCACTAGTAACGGAATGCCTTATCGGTCAAACTGCTGTGTCCACTGTCACTTCTACATTGGATTATTAACCGAGTTTAGTATCCACCAGAAATTGTTGCGGATGCAAAATTTCCACTAAACTCTCTCCGTAATCAAATTTTAAATTTTCTGTATAAACTGTGTGTGAAGAGAGAGAGAGGGAAAGAAGTATACTGTAGCCAAAGCAATCGAATGGCGAAAATCCACGGTTTGGATTGAAAAACAATAAAAAAAAAAAATAAAGAAGAAGAAATCTTGTTTTGGAAATTCGTTTGAGTAAATAAGAGTTTAGTAGTAAAACTACTAAATTAAAGGCAAAAAATTACTAAATGTTATTTAATTAACATAAAAATGGGTTCAAAAAATTGAGATCATCTATAACACGCTTGCTGATGATAAACTCTTTTTTTAATTACTATTTATTATTTAATTACTTTATTATTATTATTAAACTAATAATAAATAAGCGTGAGTGTACTTCTAACAAAGATTGTTTATAGTAATAAACTAAAATTATAGTAAAGCATCTTGGAGAACCTTAAAAAAACAGAAAAAAAAATGCCTTGTTTCCAAATTCACTGAGATAACCAAAATTTTAATTAGTTTCTCTACTAAAAGTCTTTCGAACGATGATGACTTGTGCCCGAGGGGGGTTGAGATAATAAGTAAGTTGATCCTCCTTATTAATGTGGAGAAGAGCGCATTCTCTTTTCTCACCTTTAAAAATCAGGAAAAAAAAAATATATATATAAAGGAAGAAGAAGAATCGGATTGATCAGAATAGAATTTTTCACTAAGCATAAAGCAGATTTCATTCCCAAGATGAAAATTGAACATTCGTCAATATTTATACACCCCGAGGCCGTTAAGCAATAAAAGGAGAAGGTTCTCAACTGCAGGTGGGACCAAGGAAACTCAAGAGAACATCCCAACAGAATAATAAGCGTTTAAGGACGGATCAATCCTAAAAACATAAAAATAAATAATTTTTAAGAGATATAGGCTACATCATCGAAGAAGAATTATAGAAAAAAAAATAATATATATATATAATACGTCCCATATTAAACAAGAACGTCCGATAAAGCCTATTAAAAGCATATAATGTACATAAAAACAACAATCTAATCCAGAAAAAATCATTAATAAAATTTTTAAAAATATCGTTTTTCTTTAGCTTGTTATATACGACCAAAAGAGCGAAACTAAAACATCCAATTATTACTATTATTAGTAGTATTACTCATAAAAAAATAGAAAATAAAATAAAATTTTATATCAATAATTGGGCGAGATCGTAGAAGAATGCATCAATAATCCTAATACATAATAATTTTTGTTTTATTTTTCTTTTTCTCGTAAGGATAGTGACTGATTTGTTCAGTAAACAAATGATTTTTTCCTGATCAGATTAGATAGTGAAGCAACCTGTCCACAATAAGATAAATCTGGCTATTTCTCTTTTCTTGATTGTTATAGTCTAAAGTGTAGCTAGGCAACCGATCTCACAGTCGAAGAGAGAGAGAGAAGAAATATGATATGTTTATCCACGTATTTTGAATGGAAGAATTATATTAATATCGATGAAAGTTTCCATTCTTTTTTCTTTTTTTCTTTTCTAATATTCAATATTTATTGCGATAATAGAACCATTTTTCGATATATGGATTGATATCTGCGAAAAGTTCGAACGTCGTTATCGAAGTAATCAGGTCAAGAAAAAAAAAAATTGCACATTTATTTCGATTTTAAAATATATACATCGAAGAAACTTCGCTGCTTCTGCTGCTGCTGGTGATGCTGATGCTGCTGCTGCTGCACGGGTCGTGACAGAACTTAAAGCTATCATTGTTTATGATTGATAACGTCATTGGGTTACCCTGCATAATGGTGTCGAAGCTTCGTAAATCGTTACACGACTCGATGAAAATTAAATTGCTTTTCGCGAAAATTAAAAATTATTTTTCTAAAACGAAAAACAAACGTGTATTCGAGATTTTCTTAACATAATGGAGGAATCCAAGCAAAAAAAAAAAGAACTGAAAGAAGGAAGAATGCAAAAGAACTTTTTCGGAGAGAGAGAAATTCAAAAATGGCGATTTTTGACAGTTGCTCAATAAAAATGTAATTTATTATTTATAATATCAATATTTATATATTAACTGATCTATCAGTGATAGTCAGAAAACAAACCAAGAATTGACGTTGATATATGGCTGTGTGTAAAAATATTCCTTACCTCAATATGGGTTCTTCGTTCGGGGGTTTTTTGCAAACTGGATTCTGACTTTTTAGTAATCTGCCGGATTGAACAATTCTAAGTCGACAGGATTTCCACCCGAATTTTTGATACCGACACGGGCATTTATCTCCTAAACTTTAATGTCCTTAAGAGTGTTCTCACTATCGATTTTTTCCCCACTTATATATTTATTTATTTTTTTTTTAAGGTTAAATTTTACGTTTATCCCACCGATATTAACTTTAATAAGTAGTTTCCTTACCGCTCTTTCCTATTTCTTAAACTTTTACTTACTTTTCTACAATCCCTTTTATTATACTGCAAACATAAAATTAATTTTCTTGAAGTTATAAATTCATAAAGCACGCAAAAATAAAAAATAAGAAACAAAAACGTTTTGCATATATGGAAAAAAAAATCTAAATACCTATATCTAAAGAATTTAAATAACATAAACATGATTTATGCTAGATAAATCCAACAAAATTTATTTTTGAGTATAAAACATGTGGATAAACCTAGAAAAAATATTACTCGGTGTAGAATATATGGACGTAGTCAGCAACATCTATTATTCAGAAAGTGGAGAGAAATATAGCAGCGTTTACTGTTAGCTGTAGTGTGGGAAATAAGGAATATTTTCTCTCTCAACTTCTTGCAGATGTAAGTTTAAATTCTGCAATATTCCTTTTCATAAAACAGTTTTGAAAGAACGTAAACATGCACATATTTTCTTTCCATCCGCGCTTAATAATATTAAATAGGTTAGATTGAAATGCGTGGTTTCGCAAGACAAATTTGCAACGGGATCTATACAAAATTTCCAAAAAAAAAAAATGATTCTTCGGTATTTGGTATGGATAAAAATATAACAACCGAAAAAATCCAAACTGGAGTCTAGTATTTTTGCATAAATCCATATCCGATATATATATTTTTACGTTACGAGTAAAGATTCCTTTAATTTAAAGGAGCCGAGTTTATGAAAATCTGAAATGTCGTAAAGGATAAAGACGTTAAGTGGACATTGCGGAATTATGCATATTCACAGCGTTACAGTGGGATATATATATGATTAATTCATCAGTATTTAATCTTGAATATATTATATACGGGTAGAGAAGATACGATTTTAGCTTTGGTAGACGAGACGAAAATCCAGTCTGGGGAATAGTTTTATGACTTTAGAACAAACTGAAAACGTGACCAGAGGCTTACAATCTGTATTTGTTAGTTAAACAGAAACCTCACAGGACAATACTTCAATTCTGTGTTATCTTTATGTAGCATCCATTATGCGGGTTACATCACATCCAGTTGACGCTCTGATAGTTACTACGCTCTCTAGAGACTAAGTGTCACGACCAATAAAGATTACGTTTGGTTTAGATTATCATATAGTAAAGACTTATAAGTAGTGGTAATGAGGATTGGACCCAGATAATAATCTGAATGAAAACTATAATAAAAGTCGGATATTACCGTAACGTTTCTTCGTTTTAGATGACACCATTGATAACGAAATATGGTCGAATGATGCATATTTAATTATGTTTAAAGTCTGTTTGGATTTCGATATTAAGTCCAGATTGGGTATATATCACGTTTAATATCTGTTTCGAATTTTGTATGTTCAAATCCAATTCAGATAAATATTTAATTAAAATTAAAGCTAGTATGAATTTTTCACGTTCAAGTCCAGTTCAAATACATTTAATTATATTTAAAGTTAGTTTGGAATTTTGTATGCTCAGTCTAGTTCAAGTACATACTTAATTATATTTAAAACTAGTTTGGAATTTTGCATGCTCATGTCCAGTTCAAGTACATATTTAACTATGCTTAAAGCTAGTTTGGAATTTTGCATGCTCATGTCCAGTTCAAGTACATATTTAACTATGCTTAAAGCTAGTTTGGAATTTTGCATGCTCAAGTCCAGTTCAAGTACATATTTAATTTAACTATGCTTAAAGCTAGTTTTGAATTTTGCAAGCTCAAGTCTAATTCAGGCAAATATTTAATTGTGTTTAAAGTTAGTTTGAATTTTCCATGACTGAATCCAGATCGGATGTACCACATGTTCCTCACGCATCCGATCTTTATTAGTTTCTTTTATTTCTTATCATAAATTCCGACGATTTCTTCAATAACATAAAAATGAAGACAGCGATAAGAAAAAGAAAACTCAAATTTGAACTGAAGCACGGCATGAAAAATTTTTTATTTTAAGATGTTCTCCAGTTTCGTGCTCGAAAAGAAACAAACGAGTAAAGAAACATAAAAGAGTGAAATTTCAACCTCGTGACCTTATATCTCGTGACAGCTTCTGACTCCTAGCATAAAATTTGATTTAGGTACACATCGTGATTCATGCTCATTGCCACATCTGGGAGGTATGCATGTGTAATGAGTAATATTCAGTTATGTTACACGACACCTTCTGACCTCGAATCTCGTGACCTTTACATCATTGGCACGATCATTAGTAATGTCTGGATGGGGGATGGACACAGAGTGGCAAACATTATCTAGTTAACATCAAATTTCCATTCGTTTGTTCTTTAATTAACTCATTACTGGGACAAACGTAATGTGCCAGATTTATTCGCTAATGCCTCATTAACTGTGGCTCTGGTATTATGAAGGAGCACGATATTAATATCACATTATATAATTATCATCAGAGCATGTTGGTATGTCTGTTCGAGTTTATTATATACTATATTCAACGAAAAGACATTAATCACTAACACAGATTGCTTTCTAAGAATTATCGACTTTTATATTCTACCATTTTGGCATTTTATTAATCGATCTTGCTAGTTATTAAGACCGAAACAGTTTGGTCAAAAGAAATAAACGTCGATATAATTGGAAGCCATTAATAAATACGTAGATAATCGCGATAATTTAATCTGTTAAAGATTTACAAGAGAAGATTCGCGACTATCTTCTATTTTTTTTTTAAACGATAAGCAAGAATTTTAATCGATTATAAATCACGTAATTTTCGAGTCGAATCGATTTTTATAGATTTTTTTTTTTTCTTTCTTCTTCTTCTCTTCTCTACACGCATTTATTAAACTTTTCTTCTTGGAGGATTATACATAATTTATTATAATAACTTAATCAAGTTTCTAAAATTATAATTTGCATAATTAATGAGGAAGCTGTCTGATTAACAAATTCGTTTAAATAATAACCATTTTCCATATCGTGTAATTTCCATATTAGAGAGGATTAACTAACTCCACGTTATGCGTAATTGTTACAATTAATAACCATTTTCTGCATGTGCTGTATAATCATATATATCACATCTTTTATGTATGTATGTGTGCATAATCATACATTAAATAGAATATTGTTCAATATAAAGATGTCCTTTTATTTTTTCGGTCATTTACAGAATCGTACCAGGCAAATATTTTATTCTATTCGGTGAACGTGACAAAAACTTAAAGGTAATTCGCGTAACATGTACTCAGCTATCGTACAAAATTCGGTGTGTACGTCCATAACGGATTTTAAGTTATTTAAGAGAACGCAAAGACAGGAAAGTTGTTACTCCATAATGGCTTTTTGAAAGGAGTTTATTCAAACAACTTAATTTATATAATCCAAAATAAATATAAAAATGAATGAGTATATCTGTTAAAGGGATAAGCGAGTAAATGGATATCCTGTACAACGTCCTTGAGGCTATTTTGAATGGCATTAAATGAATTCATCTTTGCACAAACTATCGATTTTGTAATAGAGACTTATTCAATTGAGTCTATCACGTTAGAGAAGAGAGAGAGAGAGAGAGAAAAGAGATACTCTCTATTAGTTTGTAACATTGTCGATTTATTTTCGGCTTCCTAACATGAACATATTGATTGGGTCAGTGAGATTGGACAGGGATTGCGACCTTTTCAAGTCAGGATGACACATGTGACCCGTTGCTGTCGTACTGACAGGAAAATACATCATAATGTCGACCACCAATTCTCCTCATAATTTCCTTTCATTGATGCCATAAATCGTGACGTGGATGATATGCATCGCAGTTGTTTTAAGTCTTTTCACCGCCTCTACCTTTATACAAAAAGAAAAAAAAGTGATAACAGTCAATTAATTAAGTAATAAGAAATGTAAATTAGTTTGCAAACAAGTTTAAGATGGTGTCATTCAGCAAATTCTGTCTTTCCAATTAAACTCAGATTCTTGGTGACATTTCCAAGTGACATATGTGTGACGTTTCTAATTGATACGTCTTGTAACCTAGAGGCATCATTATATAACGACTTTCTTGAGTTTAATGCATCAAACGTAAAGTTTCCTAACTAAAGTTCACAGTAAATAGAGAAAAATGTATCCATATTCTAAAATTCTGCACCATCTTTTACGACACACGGAAAATTTCTTCGAGTGCAATACAGGAAAAGATAAATTAGATCTGTATTCAGTTAGTAATCCGAGAAAAGAGGCAACACGTTTTGCACTGGAAAAAAAGAAAAAAAAGACGTTTTTCAAGAGGTCCAACTGTGAAATTATTGCTCTTAAATATACTTAAAATTCCTATAATGTGCACGATATTACCGCACTTACTGTCTCGTTTTTATATCTTTATATCTGCAGCTAACATAAAATAAGTGATTGTCTTTATGGAAAGTTATTGCTTGTATAGAAAGTACGCTTGACCTCACTCACTCTCTTGTCTTTTCTTTCTGTAAATACAACAAAACCAAGTAAAAAAAAAAAAGAAGAAGAAAAACTCTAAAAATCTAAACCATAAGTCGTGTTTTGACAGGAAAGAAAACTATACCGAATGTTATTGAAATTCTCTAAACTTATAGATCTCTCCTAGAAACATAAAACTGTTATTATAGTAAGACAAACAATGCTATTAAATTCTTTCTGTATTGTTAACTTTAATAGTTTTTAATAAAAATTTTTATTCCGAAAACTATATAAAATATATAAGTAAAGTTTTTAATATTAATATTAATTCCGATTTATTTAAAAATTCGATTAAAAAAAATGCCTAATTTAACATTTTACGCCCCCCACACACACACAAAAAAAAAAAAAAAAGATTAAAAAAAATGCCTAATTTAACATTTTACGCCCCCCACACACAAAAAAAAAAAAAAAGAAAAAGAAGTTTGTTGATGTGTCCAAACGATTATCGAAAGGAAGAATATTAACATTTCTCACGCTATCGAGAGATTACACCACTTCCTTTGTTTTAAATATTCAAGAAAAAATAGCCTGTTAGTCATTTATTATCTTTCTAAACCGCCAAAAATATACTTTAAATATTTAAATTCTATTAAAAGCGTTAAAAAGAACCGAAATATACGCGAAAAACACGATTAGATTTATATAATTTGCGTACGGTAAAGGTAAACAAATCGGCACCATTTTGTTTCAATATGGCCGCTTCGTAAGCGTCTCTGATCGAGTTAGTTTCGAAAGGCAATTCAGCCAACCAGTTTAAATTTTCCGAATGACGTCAGTTTGGAGAGAAAAATCGCTTATTTCCTTAATGTCTCTCGGTAATCGATCAGAAACAATCTGAGATAATCCGATCTTTAAAACCTTAAGTAGGAGAAGTTTTTTTAATGTACTTTCCAATTTGGTTGTGTTGATACCTTTTAACATTAAGTCGAAGTTGGAAGTTTCGGGGGTTATAAAGACCCTCTTCACCTTTTGTTGAACAGAAAGTCCCAGTTTTATTACTTTACCAATAAATACCGTTATTTTACTGCTACAGGGGGGGTTTCGTCACGACTGATCGACCAATCATGGAATTTTATTTGTACTTATGATAGATCATTTATGTGTTCTCGCCTTCTCTTTAACCGCATCATTTTCTGTACTAGATGGCGAATCTACGTCATCTCTTCTATTGTTTTCTTATGATTGGAGCACTGGGTCAATATTGTAAAGTGCCTTTTAGTGTTATATAATCCACCTAGAAGCTGCACCAAATTCCTGAATATTCGGACGTATACAGGACCTTTAAAAGTTTTATATTCCTTATTAAACCCCGAAAACGGACAGTGCTTCTGATGCTCTTCATCTTTTCTCGGTAGCGATCCAATTTTTTTTTTCTCTTCCCCTCTGGTAATCTGTTATATTGCTCCACAAAACTGGGATTTTAATAAATAAATTTTAATAAAATTACAAAGATGGGAACCCGTACACGACGTTTACTTAATATTAAAATAAAAACCTCCTTCGCATTTATTAAAATTAAATTTTTTTTTTATGCGGGAGAGGAAAAAAAATCGAAATTTTTTAGGTTTTTATTATTTTGGCTATTGGAGAAGTTGGTAAACATTACAAAATAATATTCTGAGATATTATTAACCATTCAGGAGTTGCAGAAAAGCTTTAAAAAGTTTTATAATCGTTATTAAAACCAAACTGCTCTCGGTGCTCTTCATCTTCATCCTTTTGTAGCAATTCCATCATCTCTCGCTCTTTCTTTCTTTCTTTCTTTTTTTTTTTTGCAATTTGTTAAAATTTATCGGTTCAATCGTGAGTTGAATAAGTAAATTTTACTAAAATAACAAAGATAATTAACCTTTAAGCGTTTCAATTTAATTTATTTTTTTATTTTTTAAATTCGTTTTCCTGCCGATCTATCAAAATTCTCATTAGCGCTTTTATTTTTCTAAAACCTTTAATTAATAATGTCTCGGTGATAAATTTACTAATATATTGTCTAACGACAATCGTAGAAGGTGTAGAATTTTTATTTTTTTTTATTTTTTCCTTTTACTTTTCTGTTATTTCTAGAAATCCCAAATTGATATTCATTCTGTTGTCAGGTCGCTAGAGCCAACTGAAGATGGCAGAAGGCGTTTGAAAATTAATAAATGGATGACATTCGCAGCTTTAAAGCCTCTTGTTTGTTCGATAGGAATCGAGGGTGTTGCACAATATTGTTCTAAGTTACATGATGGATCATTTGTCGCTTTGTTATACACCTAAACGACACTTTTTAAAAAATGATTCTTCTCCAAGCTAAGTTTTATAATTTTTCCTAGCGATATCGAATGATAAATTCGCGTTTTCGTTTTCCTTATCGCAGGCTACTACGAATATTTTCCAGTCGTAAACGCTTCCTACTTACAAAAATCAGCAAATGGAACTCTGGCACGAATGCGATAAATCGTTCTTCTTGTCGGAACAGCAAAAGTTTCTGTAGTGTGTGTGTGTGTGTGTGTTTGCATGTTTCCTGGCAAAAATACTTTACGAATACCGAGTTAATTAAAACCGCATTTCTTTAGTGATTGCGATAAATCGCTTTGCAGAAACGGCGATAAGAAAACACTGCGATGATGCAACATTCCGACTTATGGACTGTGATGCCAACAGAAAAAAAAAAAAGATCTATTAATCCCCAACAGCGAGAAAAGCAAGAATATTGATATTATGTTAGAGTTAAGTCGCATTTTTTATCATACTTTATCAATTTATGTCCAGATTAACTGAGGGAAAACATGCTATTCGACCGTTAAGCCAATAATTCTCGCAGGATTCCAACAATTTAATAAAAGCCAATGCCCCATATCAAGTCTCACAATCGAAATGATGGTTATTAGACATGTTTAAACTTGTAAAGTAAGATGTCGAAAGATCACTTTTCTAAAAATAAATCTTCTAATTAAACATAATGCTTTTCTCTTTATTAAAAATAAAAATAAAAAGATTATTCTTTGAGTTCTGCTTCAAGTTTTAAATCGATATTCGTTCCGAGCTTGTTAAGCATTTGATATGTCAAAATTTAATGAACTTAAATTAAATTCCAGATCGAGTTGCAGACATTAATAAGAAAAGTTCCGATTCTTCCAAACTCTCTTTGGCAAATGTCTTAATGGCGCATGTTTAGCATGGTTAGTTCAAAACAAATTTTATAAGTTGCTCTCGTCTGTTCTCCAAGAGAAAAACTTGCAAAAAAAGTGCGATAGATCACGATGAAAAGTGCGAATAAATTCTTTAAAAAGAAAGATGTATGGTTTATCGCATAATAAAGGTATAATTTGCATACAGTTAACGGATTTATATCTAAATTAATACTTTTTAAGAGTAAGAGATAGACACACAGACACAGAGAGAGAGAGAGGGTTTTAATAGTTGCAATATATTTTTTCCATTAAACCCACTTCATTACAGCTTTAAGTAAAACAGATAAAACTTCCTAAGACAAATAACGATGGAGCAGTAAAAATGGAATTTACTGACCACATCGACCATAGAATGCCATAAAATAACCGCTAACGAGAAATCTAACGTCCTGACATCAAAAGAAAGAAGCTTCTATCCTCTCCAGAAGAGTAATTTTTTTCTTTTTTTTCAGTATTATTATTATTTTTTATATATATCTAAAGTTAAAAGAATAAAAACCAAAAATAAAAGAGGAAAAATAAAATTAATTTGAGAATTATTAGTCAGAGTTGGAAGAGGATGGAGGAAAAAAAAAAAGAGTCAGCGATAGATCTAGATGTAAAAGTATATATCCAAACAGGGAGATAAAACAAAAACCGTGAGATATTCCGATCTTATCAATTTGGAACTGGAGGAGCCAATTCTCTCGTGTATCAGTCTAATCTATCAAATGGCTCCGGGTTAGATCCTTCTATCCTTAGTGAACATTTAAACAAGGAAAAAATCCTCCGAGTATTGTACTTTCGGGAATACATATGGCCGGGTCCTGTTTCTTTTCGTGAAGTTTTTCTTCGAGAAAAAAAAAACAAGAATGTTATTTTCTGTAAACGAGAGAAATACCAAAAAATGTAAAAATTCCTCCTCTTCTTTTAATTGTTTATCTTAGGTCGAAAAATAAGCGCGTGCAGATTGCATTTTTAATTAAAACATTTATTCAAAAATGCAGTTGTAAATTGAATAAAGAGATGGAGACGTTGGATAAATTTAGTAGAGAAAACATTTAATAATTTTTTTCTGTTAAAAAAATCGTTAACAAGTTGAAAGAATACGGTTAAGAGAAGTTTAAATTAAACGTATACATGTTCAAGAAATTCGAACATGTTTTAACATTTTTCTTGAAATCTTATTTATTGAACTTAAAAATTCACGCATTAAAAAGAATTTATAGAGAATATGTTCAAGATCTAAACATAATCTTTCCAGAACATGTGCATAAAGAAGTCGAAGGTTAGAGGACATGATGCAAAACTAAACGTGTTCTCTAAACTTCAGCCACATGTTTCTAGTTCGTGATCAGATGTTCTCGAAATCTTGTTTATTAAATTTAAAAATACATGCTCAGGATGTTAATGTTCTGAAAACAATCTTTAGAAAACGTGTACATAAAGTAATCGGAGTTCAGAGAACATGATGCACAAACCGTACATGTAGCCGAATTTTAGAGAACATGCACAAAAAAAAGAAAAATATTCTTTTAAAAACATTAACGAGCATGTTTTTTACATTAACTCTAGTCGGAGTTCAGAGAACATGATGCACAAACCGTACATGTAGTCGAATTTTAGAGAACATGCACAAAAAAAAAGAAAAATATTCTTTTAAAAACATTAACGAGCATGTTTTTTACATTAACTCTAAAGAACATGAGCATCAAAGATACCGAAAAGAAAAAAATTCTTTTTCTTGGAGAATTTAGAGTACCGAATCTCTCCGGTTTCAAACTGATAAGATCAGAATATCTCACACGAATTTTTTTTTTTTTTTGATTCATCAGAATTTAGAGAATGTGCACCCAGAGAAATTTTTCGCGCGAGAAACATTAACGAGATTAAAGTGCACATGCATCACGAAGCCGATAAGAAAGAACAGAATCATCATAAACGGATAAAAACAACACGTCAAAAAATTTCCAAAAACTACTCATCGTCCAAACTGAAACTTTACAATAATATAACTGTGGATATGAAAGATTCAAGATGGAAGAGTATTGACCCAAGATGACACGGTATTACAACTGTCAATACATTGATCGATATTTGCAGAAGCAAACAGAGATGCCTAAGCCGTGATAGGGAAACGTGGACTGAAAATGCGTGAGACGAACAAATACACGTTTCTAATGACACCTTCACGATTTTGCACTAAAAGACACTCGCAACTCTAATGAATTCTAAACAATTTTTCCTAAAAATATTAAAAAATTAGTAATCAAATTAAATCAAGTCCATAATCCGGGAGGATAACTGTTGGTAATTTCTCCCATAATAAAATACTGGTGGGAATTATTAAAGCAGGAAAATGGTAACATTTTAAACAAAATACATTATTCGATACCACGCGAGGTTTTTTTTCCCTCGGAATAAGATTAACAAGTTTAGAGAACATGTGCATCAAGTGTAGATGAATTGTGTTAAAGCACGCGAATGTTGATGTGTGTGTATATGTGTGCCTTTTCGCGTGTCGACGTCACAGGGGATTCATCGACATTTCGGACTGGATGAAGACGTCGTCGATATTGTCCATTTGTCAACATGTACGTCAGAAAGTCTCTTAAGTTCAGATGACTAATGTTTCTAAAGCTACTGTTGTGTTATTGGACTGCACGAAAATAATGGTAACTTGTTGACTCGCTATGGTTCTTCATAGTTAGTGACTTGACTGAAAATAAATTTCTCTTCTCTCCATCAGCACAGCTGCTACGAGAACAGGAGCGAAGACATGAAAGAGAGAGGAAAGAAAAAAGAAAATTTGTTGCTTTATAATATATTTCCAGAAAATGATACTGGATTAGCGAAGATTTTTGCAGTCGAATTTAATTTGCTAATTTTGTTGTCGGCCGTTCTCCATGATAAAAAACGTTATTTGGACTGTAAAATAGCATTTTGGGATTTTAGATTTTTCTCACAAATTGTATTTTTATTATTTAACAGAAATAAATAGGATTTTGGTGGCATGGAAAGAGAGGACGTGTTAAGATCTATTGGAAGAAAGTTTCGCTGAAGAATTCTTCTATCTTTCTTGCTTTTACGGCTTTTCTTTTGGAAGAAACTATACATTATCAGTACATTTATCGACTGTTTGAGAAGCAAAGGGTGATAAAATTGTCTCTCTACTCAAACCATTCGATGAATGGTAGTTTCAAAGATCGATGCTCGCTACTTCTTTTAGATATCCTCTTTTAAAACTTAACAAGACAAAATAGTTTCTTAAAGTGCGTTATATATTTGAAAAGTAAGTATTTCTATTACTATCACTACTACTACTACTGAGCTATTTTCTCGGAAACATCAATAATTGAAACCAAGGATAAGTGGAGAATGACCAAGGCAGTTCTATCTAGAAGCAGCTTGTAACAATTATCCTCGAATTTGGACAATTATTGTTAAACGAACCATTAAAATGTTACTGGTGAAACATGTGTCAGATGTAATATTGCCAATAAAGCTGTATTCATCGTATCAACCAAACAATAGTCTTTAAATGGAAAATAGATTGCTGCAGTTTCGCAATGAATTTATGTTGTTAAAGTTAAGATTGAATGATAATTGCTTAGTGCTATTCATTCAATAAAATTCGCATTATTCTTTTGTTTACTTTCCTTAAAAACTTTTGCATTTCTTAATTCGAGTTTTAGTGTTTTTTTTTTTTTTTTTTTTTTTTTTTTTTTTTTTTTTTTTTTTTTTTTTTTTTTTTTTTTTTTTTTTTTCTTTCCTTTCCGTTTTTCCGTTTTCAGTCTTTTTTTCTTCTTCTTGCTCTTTCTAAGTTAGATCCTTCATTGCTTTTCTTGATATTTGTCTTTCCTTTATGCTTGCCTTTGCTAGTTTTCTTTATAATCGTTGTCTTTCTTGCCTTTTTCGATACTTACTTTTTTTTTCCTTACTTTTTCTTCGAAATTGCTTTATTATTATTTTTTCCCCCGAGAAAAACCTATAAATTTTTCCTCTAAAGAATTTCTTATGTTAATTTTTTAAAGATAATGCAATAAGAGAAGAATGTTTTATATGGAAAAGAAAACTTCTATTCTGGAAAAACAGGAAAGCCGGAAAATAGATGGAAAGGAAAACTTTGTACAGTTCCGTTTACTGAAAGGCAATGGGACAGTTTCGGAAACAAGTATTGCAATCGTAAATTTGTTACAATTACATGAGTCGACTACTCATGAATGAAAAACTAGTAGCGTGCCAACATCAGCAACGCACACTTCTCGACCGTTATTAATGACACTAATAAGAAAATTAATGAAACAAACTACACGCAGGAGTAGATCTATATGTTTACATCTAATATACTCAAAATAATTAAATTACCGCGTACAATTTTTATAAAATGGCTACATCATCTGTAGTATAACTGTTTACATTAACTGTATTAACATTAGTATAACTGTTTACGGTGGCGTGGGTTTGGTGAAGCAGCGGAGCAAACATTTATTGCACATCACGTAGCACATAGATCGATAACACAATCCAACTCCTTAATTTAAATCTTTTATAACAAATGACTTTCAATCAGACCATAGACAATATCAAGTGTCGACCTCTTTTGTTGTGATTGTCAACTTGGATACGTCTGACAAACTGGAAACACTTCTATGTCGACAGCTATTATACAGACATATGATGTATCGGCTCTTCCCCCTCCGTAGCAAGACTGCGGATAAGACACTCTTGTCGCTTCGCCATAGATCGATATAATGAAACCTTAACCACAACTGAAGCTCACGTCCACCACGACATCTGGAATGCACCTCCATGTCTTATAGATAGCTGGAAGAATAACAATTCATTACCCCCACCTTGACTTTAATAAATACCGTAATGTTCCCTCACAACTTATAATTTCCGAACGTATTTTTACTACTATCCACTCATTGCAAAGAGACGGAAGGGGTCGGAATGAATTATTTTCTTGATGCTGCCAAACTAGAGTTGAATATATATAGTATTGATCGTTGTATGATGAGATGGTGTACAGAATTTATCGACAGAGATATAAATACTCTAGAGAATGCGACAATATCTGACATCATCAATTTTCTAAAACGATGACTTGCTTAGTGAGATTTTGCTATCAAAATTCCTCTAATAGATCTCCACTTAGCTGAATTCTCTCCCCAAATATAAGTGCAGTTATTAAATATTTCCCCCTTCTTTAATTACATTATGCAAATGAATTATATTCTTGATTTTTTTATAGCTGCGCAGGCATACATAAATATATAAAAAAAGAAGTGCATCCTAAGTGGAAATATATGTTATGTATACCTGTAGATATTTTATCACCTGTCGTCTGTGACATGCGAATTTATCACAGTAAAGACACTAACAACAATAAATGCGGAAACAAAAGAAAAAGAAGAAAAAAAAAAGAGAGAATAGATTACAAAATATTGATCATGCTTAAATTATTTAATAATTTTCCCTTAAATAATTCACTCAGAAACATATGAACACATATATAATAAATAAGCCAACGTTTTCTCTTAAGAGACCATACCTTGTTTACTTTTCCAATAATCCTTACAAAGGTAGCAAGCAGATTGAATTTCTCAACTCAGACTTCATTCCTGCCTTATATATTTATATAAAATAATAAAAAAATGAAAAAAAATATTTATTTTCGAAATATTTTTTCCTTTAGAAAAATTACTTTTATTAACATATCGAATTTTAATAAAAAAATACGCGAAAAATTAAATCACATCGTTTAATTCCTAATCGAATAATTTTAATAAACGTAACTTTTTATATAAAAATAATTATCAGCTTGTTTGTGGTACAAGTTACTTGTGATGCCTTTGGTCATCAAGTACAAATGATAATGGTATATTCTCTGAGAAATTACCAAGAAAGATTCCAATCAAAGAAAGAGAAGAAACAAAATTGACATAGGTTACCTCGAGGGGACAGATTTCCTATTCTTGCACCATTAAGCTTGCCTGCTTGTGCAGACACAATTAGTTACTACTATAACACCATTTACCTTTGTTTCTGGCCATAAGCCTGATGTGATCAATTTATAGACGAAAATTCCAGTAGATGTGACCATATCAACAAAGAAATATTACGTATTAAATTTAAATCACACCAATCGATATATTCTGTTTACCTCAAACTTCGCTAATAAATTTTTATTTTAAATTTTAAATAAATAAGAGTAAAAGTTAATAAATATTTTAATATACAGAAAAGAAAATCGCACATGAATATATATACAAACATATATATGTACTGCACACTGTTTTATATTGAACACTTAATGAAGACATATCGCGGTATGCATATTAGATTTATATTTATTTTTGTATCATATCGCTTGATGATTTTTCCTTCTCCTAACTGTACGGATTTTTATTAAAAGTCACCAATCCATCACCGGAGAAACAAGGCAAATAAAAAAAATAATAATAATAATAATAAAAAATTTTTACCAAAAAATATAATTTAAGAAACGATATTAAATTTTTCAGTTTAATTTTCTTCTACTAAATTTCACAATCGATAACCCAGAAATTTCTTTTAAGTTTATTATGTTAAATTAACCTGAAAAAAAAAAAAAAAAAATTCACAATCGATAACCCAGAAATTTCTTTTAAGTTTATTATGTTAAATTAACCTAAAAAAAAAAAAAAAAGATTGCTCGCGCTTATTTAACATTTTAATCAAAGAAAAAGATGAATTGATGTTATTTTCACGTTTGAAAATAAACATAATTAGTTTCTGGAATTAAATGCGATTAAAGTTTGAAACGAACGTAATTAATTTTGAAATGAACATATTTAAATCCGAAATTGAAATATTTTTTTATTATTCCTTACATTTTTGAAACTGAAATTAGCAAATTTATTTTCTAGATGATATTGATTAAAAAAAAAGTAACTAATTACAATTAGTTAATTGTAATTATCGATTACGACAAGAAAATTTTTAATTATTTAAAAAAAAATGATTAAAATTGATTAAACTCTCTCGTATATGTATATATATATATATATACACATAACATATATCTATTTTAATTTAATTAATTAAATTTACAAATTTAATATATAATTTTTATTTTTTTTCTGTTCGAATATTTTTTAAAAAAATCGAAAAATTTTAGTAATTCAATTTATTCTCGTTGAAATATTTTATTAAAAAATGAAGCCATTAAATAAAATACCGAAAAATTATAGGGGGAAAACAAAAGAAAGAAGATTGATAATTACTATTTCTTCGCTCATTAAAAAGTAAAAGCTAGGATCAGCCTTTATTCTTCGACATGACCGTTTAATTTAATTATTATCGTATTGATATGATTTCTTTTCTTCGGTAACGAAAATTTAATTAGTATTTTAGTCAATAACAATGCAATTAAGCAGAAAACAATAATTAAGCATCATAATGAGACAAGGAGGGTTTTATACAAAAATCATTCGCGATAAAAAATGATTATAAATTATGTCATACTAACCTCAAATAATATATATATTTCTCTGGCTTTAGTTTAAATGGTATTCTATAAATTTAATTTTTTTTTCTTTTGGTAACTTTATTTTGATGCGTTAAGAGCGCTAAGGAAACTTGCTTTTTGGAAGATCATTTATCTCGGGTGCTGCACAAGACCATAATGCTTTCTTTTCTTCATTTGCTATCGTAAAAGTTGAAACGACAAGGAAAAAAATGTGTTATAAAAGGTTACATCGATTGTCGCCTATATCGACCAGATATAACCAACCATAAGAAAGTTTTTGAGCCATTTCAAGTCAGCTCTACACACAGTCACACACATAATGGTTTATTTTCTTCTGATTAATTGGTTTCTCTTCCGCTAAAGAATAGAAGCAAAGTGTTAACAATAAAAAAAAAGACTTCCACAATCTGAATATCAGTTTGATTAATACTTAAATCCAAATGTGCCAAGTTGTACGGACATGTAAACTCTAGGAAAGTTCGAAGGAGGAAACAAAAAAATTGAGTAAAGGAGATCTAATAGAAACGAATCCTTAATGAAGGTCATCCTTCACTGTCAGGAATCACACTGTTTATGGGTATACAAGATGTATTAGAAGAAAGTGCTGATCCGATGGCTTGGTCAATGTTCAAATTCTTTCACGCAGAAAATAAATAAATATATACAAATTTACTTAACGTTATTTTTGTTTTAAACGTTAACGACGATTAATTTACATTTTAAAACAGTTTTAAAATCGGTGAAAGGTAGGATATTCAATTCGGTATAATATAGAAAACGGTTTACTTTCATCTAAGACACTTTGGCTATAGTAAAACCAAATCATTGACGTGTTCGGGTCCATACTTTACAACAAATGTCAACAATTGTTGAGAAACGGCCAAGTAGGGACATCGATTGCGGTCATTGTGTCTGGTTGCAGGCAAAGAAGCAGTGAAAAGTGTTCAAAGCACCACTATTTCCAGCAAAGCTTCCAAAATAAACTATTTCCTCTGCAGTCAAGTTTGTTACATATTTCAACTCCAGATAAGAAAAACTTTCTGAAAGTAAAAAAATATATATATATATATATTCGGAGCTCTATATGGTTTTTAAGTTTTATAACACACATTTTACCTGATTACACCGTATCAATCATACAGAGTTCTAAAGTGATAAAAGTCTGAAGACGTGATCTTGGTATTTATAGCTTGACTTTTTGGCAATACAAATACACAAAAGTTTTATGTTTTTAAACTATTTATCATACAAAGATGGTTTCAAAACTTCTACTGAATGCTTTGTTACTTTCAGTCAGATTGAATGGGGAAAAAAAAAGAAAAAATCTAAGCAAGTAACGTTTGGAGGATAAAAGCGAAAATTAATTTTCTCTTATCATTTTTTTCCCTCCTATCCAGGAGGGTTTCCTTAATACGACCTAATAATAGCTCTTTTTTATTATCTATCAAAACTGTTTCTTGTGTCACAAACACAATAACCCAGCAGATTGTCTGGTAAATCATCATCATCCCAAAATAAACAGCGCATCTATAGATTTTATCTGCAGACTTTTTTCTATTTATATATATATATTGTCCAAGATAAACTGTTACCAACGAAAAAAAGAGGTTATTCATTACCTAAGAAAATTTATAACTTTAATAAATTATAACTCTTTTCATATGATTTTTACTTTAGTTAATGAAAGCATTTTTCAGTTACGTGTATGTGTGTGTATATATATATATATATATATATATAGTATATACATCCCCCTCTCTTTTTTCTGCTTTCGTAGTTGAAAAATCTTCGGTGGTGTGCAAGAAAGAAAGTGCGCTGAGAGAGAGAGAGGAGCACAACTGGAACGTTTTGAACAGTCATATATCAAAAATACACGCCCAGACAGCGAATATATAAATGTATAGAGTTTGGGCTTTTTTAGATTCTACCTACGAGTATGTCAACAATATGGATAGCATTTGGAGAAAGTTGTATTGTAAACATCGCTTTGTGTTTAAAGAAAAGGAATTCTCCATCTTTTTCCACTTTCTCCAGTACGAAAGAGGATGATCTGGGTGCGAAATTTATCCATCTATATATATATATATACATATTTTAAACGCTCTTGATTACCATGATGAAGAATAATCATCCGGAAGAAAATTTATATAATCAAATTAATCATAATTGCTTCCGCTTAACAACTTTCTTTGCTGATTTTTGCGCTGCTCTTTTTCTCTCTTTTTTGAGCGCTCAGATATCATTTAACCAAATCGAAGTCGATCTATGATGATAATTAATCGTTCAAACCGCACCAAACACTAAAAAAAAGGTAGTAGTAAAAGTTCGCCTTGTGATGATTACAAGTTTTTATTTAATTACTCCAATTACTTTTAATCCATCAATTAACGTGGAAGACATTTTATACTTTAATCTGTGCTGTTCTTTTCCTATTTTTTTTCTTTCCTTTCCTTCATCGCAACATATCCAATTCTGTAGATAAAAATATACATTGCGGAGAACCGTTCAAAGAGCGAAAGACACACAAAAAGAATTGTCTTTCACGACGAAAAACCACGAAAAACTATTTGTTTGCCGAACATTTGAGTTACAAGAAAATGTTATTAAGACTATTTGCTGTTAGGGATTAAAGTTAAAGCGATGTTCGTTAATTGAATCCTCCAACAGTGATTTTCAAATTGAAGCTAGGGAGAAAATCGATGAGTTGTGTGCCACATGCAATCGAAAGGCATTGAACAAACTTTATCCACTTCTAAACTAATATCTAAATATTAATAATCACTTCTTTCACCTATAAATTTATTAAAAAATTCCACACTACGATCGCCTAATGTCTTCTTTCTCCTCCTACTCCTCCTCTTCTCCTTCTTTCTCTTAACTTTGCATCCAAGTAAGAAGAAAAAAAGGTTAGTAAAATACAGCTCACTTATCTGTAATTTTATCAAAAACATGCTATTAGAAACTTAAATATGCACAGATAATGTGAAAAAATTATCTACCTTCTTCAAAATCTAGGAAGAAAGACACTACTTGCAGGCGCGATGGGCGCCATCGATACAACAGAATGGAGGAAGAAAAAAATTCCTCCTCTTCCTCTTCTTTCTCTTAACTTTGCATCCTGGTAAGAAGTAAAAAAAATTAGTAAAATACAGCTCACTTATCTGTAATTTTATCAAAAACACGCTATTAGAAACTTAAATATGCACAGATAATGTGAAAAAATTATCTACCTTCTTCAAAATCTAGGAAGAAAGACACTACTTGCAGGCGCGATGGGCGCCATCGATACAACAGAATGGAGGAAGAAAAAAAATTAAGATTTTTACTATTACGTAATAATAAACATAGTAAAAAGCCATAAAAACTTTAATAAATGTTGTATTTAATCAGTGCAAACGTGCAAAAATAATTAGAATGTGTATAAATTATGCAAACTATAAAAACAATTCCAAACGGACAATGAGCGACGTTGGCATACATAATATGGACTTGCATAGAAAAACAACGGTTTTACCAGCTTTTCAATAACTTTAAATGAGAAAAATATAAATAAATTTATAAAGCATATGTTTTTTAGAAAGTCACAACGGTTGCCATCCACGCAACGAAAATATTTTCGTAGCAGAAATTGTCTGCAGAAAATAAACAAATTCGAACTTTAGATAATTAATGCGGTTTATAAATTTCCATTAAACGAAAATAAACATCGGCGAATTATTTTACTTTTTGCATATCTCTAAATATGCAAAAAAAATAATAATTTTTAATATAGGCTAAACGTAGAAGCGACAACGTTAAAAAAGTGCAACGAGCTTCGCGAAAATAATATCTGCTTTAATAAATTGCATCCGCGTGGAAGGGAAAAATGTCAATTTTATAAAATTCCAAAATAGAAAACAGAATTTCAAAAAAGAATTGAAGGAATACTGAATGGTAAAGTAATAAAATTTTATTAACTGGCGAGCAAATATTAAGATATTCGCGCTGTAGCGGTACTAAAGAGATTTCTTCTTCTTCTTTTTTTATTATTAATCTCGATTTGAGAGAAAAATAGCAAATCCTATTAGCAGAAAATGAAGATGCTTCCTTTTCAGTCAAATATAATTGTTTTACGAAAACAATTTATTAGAATTTTCTAAATCTACCGTATTTTAATTCTGTTGCATGCAAATTTGTTGAGTTAAAAATCAATTATTTTTATCTACTTAACAGAAGATTAAATTTTACTATTATTTTCTATAAATATTACTCAAAACTTCCGAATATATTATTTTCTTTTCATTTATACGTAATATTCCTTTTAAAAATCGTAATCGGAATTAATTTGTATTTAAAATAATTAAAAACGCTAATAATGCACCGCGAGAGATGGCAGCACTGAATATTTTTCTGTTTTTATTTCTATCTTTTGGCCAGTAGCCATAGAAACGTTCGTGGCACCATCTGACGGTTCCGATTAAAAGTAATAACGAAGGCATTCGAAATCGATACGCGTTAATGTTACATTTAAAATTAATTGATTAATGCTTAATTATAGTTAATTTTTACTTATTGCGTGAACGTAATTAAAACTTATTAGGCAGTTCAAATGGTGGGAAATTCATCTGCGGTGCGTTTAATAAGGCAAAACACTCCCACCAGGCCGCGCAGGACAATAAATATGTTTCTAATATTGTGATGCACAGAGTTGCTGGCTCTACTTTGTCTTAGTCGTTTTGATTCCCCGAGGTATTGAATACCCTACAACATCAAACGCATTTAAACTTTCATAAATTTAATTAATTTTCTAGGAAAAGTCCCTGTCCTTGGGGAAAGAGGAAATTTCTGCATTGTTGACCAATATTTACTTACTGCCGTCTTGCACATTCTGTAGATTATTACTGCTGACTTAACTCTATATAATTATCCAGCGAGAATGATATGAACAAATTTACTCATTATCATAATTAATACAGTTAATTTTAACAACGAATAAATGCCAAATTAACTGGTTTTAAGAAAGCATTAGCTTGTGCTAAATGTGTAATATATTGGAAAAAGCACTAACTAGACGTTACAGATACATTAACATTAATATAGCTCTATACGTTAAAAACATCATATTATCGTCATTCGAAGAATGATCGTCCTAACTACTTCATCAACATATTTTAACTTTCATACCAGAATTAATTTACACTACATGATCATTCTATGTTTTTTAATACTGTACGTTATCGTAAACATGCATTACACTGCAAATACAAGGCGTTACTTTAGAATATATTAAGCTTTAATGCGCACAATAATATGTCTACAGCTATATCATCTCTAGTATTAACATATACTAGCATTAAAAACTTATTAGCATATACAGACTAGTAATAATAATAATAATAATGCTAGTACAGTATAAATGATGAAAATTTAACTCTAGCATTAACTCTAGAATATGGGAGCATTATAATATTTTGTAGCCATATAGTTTGAGAACATAATAATATTTGTAACCTTAGAATATATAATAATAATTTATAAACCTAGAATGTAAGAGCATAATAATAATATTTGTAACCTTAGAATGTATAATAATAATTTATAAACCTAGAATGTAAGAGCATAATAATAATAATTTGTAATTCTAGAATGTAGAAGCATAATAACGATTTGTAAACCTTAGAATGTAAGAGCATAATAATAATTTGTAACCTTAAAATGTAGGAAAATAATAATAACATTATTATTTTCCTAATGTTTGTAGTCCTAAGCGTATGGGAGCATAATAATTTTTATAAACCTTAAAGTATGGACGTATAATAATGCATTTGGCCATATGATAATGTTAATAGGAATGCATTAATAAAATAACGTTAAACTTAATATTAATAAATTTTTAAATATAATATATTAAGCATATATAAGTCTGCCAATATACAGTAATTTATATATATATATAATCATTAATACGCGTATAACGGCTGTAAACAGACTGAGTTGTGTACGAAGCTAAAAGACATAAAACTCTAGAACTCTACGTCAGAATGATATTAATCAATTATGTGATGTTTGTAAAGGACCCTTAAAAATGCAAGCAAACACAAGAAGGTGCTACACGACAGCCACAAGGCCATAAACTGCGATTAGGTGGTACTCGTGACCATTATTGTTTGTACTATTTTAACGTTCGAAAGTGGTTAATTATGCCAGACAAACACCGAAATCGATCAATCGCGAATTTTACGGTATCTCGTTCCCGATTGGTTCGATTTAAATTTCGTCAGCTTAACAGTTACGACACACTGTTTGTGTGTGTTAATTTTCTGCAATAGTATGCATACTTTACCGAATTTGGAAGAGGAGTTGTCGCCACATAAAACTTGGAGGATGTTTGTTAGGAAAACTTTTTTCGAGAAATACTAAACATCATTAAAAATCGAATGTAGGACGAGAAAACCGTGTTAAAAACAAACACAGGTGAGCTATGGAGTGATCGAGAACGACGTGATATTTCACATAAATTCTTAAATGACACTAGACTGCTATCACTATCGATGCCCTTGGATCTGTGAGTTTTATGAATCCTGACAAGTGACAGTCAGTGGATGTTTTATGCTCTAAAATAGCATTAGGAAGAGGTGTGAATTATTTCCTATCTACCCTGACCTATTTATATTCTTCTTCAGCATTTTTTTTTTTTTAAAGAATGCAAACTAAAGCATGCCAGCGTGTGTAACGTCTTCAAACATTTCAACTGGCATTAAATCAATCCGTTCTACATTCAATCGCGTTTTATTGCTTAAACATCTTTAAAATCGAACTAGTTTCTTTTTCAATCGATGTAAACATAACTTGGCAGAAGATTATAAAGAAAACGTATCAGACTCGATACACGTGTAGCAGAATATTCTAAAGATAGACACCTCTCATACTCTTAACCGACACACATTAAAAAAAGGTTTAAAAAAAAGGGGAGAAAGAATGTATTTTACAGCTGTCGCTTCAATTAAAAAAAGGTAACCTTGAACGGTAGGAGGTATAATATTATACACTCCTTATTTATAGTTTCAATATTAATAGACACGCCGGTGTTATTAGCTTTTGTATATATCTCCGTGCATTAGGCAGTAATTCTTCTTTGCATTTTCAAATTTGCAGATGATTTGAGACAGAAGAGAGTGCTGCCAGTTTGATGAATGAAGCAAAGAATTGTGTCTTTTGGCATGGTGTCAAGAAGTTTTAACGGTTCACGCCCACTGTTACTTGCATGCGCATCACACTATTAACAGTAGAAAAATCTCATTTCGTTCAAAAATCGAAAATTTCGTCTTACTCGTAAGTCAATCCTCCAGCAGATTTACGTCAACTATATTTTTCTAACTTAGCGAAAGTATCTAACTGACAAGAATTCCCAGAAGTAAAGGAGAAGAAGAAGATGAAGAAGAAAAAAAAATCCCGAAAAGATATGTTCTACTCAATAGAAAAATGTTTATTTACACTCCACGACAAAACCAACACTTCTCTGTCTTCATTAAGGAAGTTTAAAAAAAAAAAAAATAAAAAAATATAAAGGGAAGCGAATATTCGCAATTTCCTTTCACTCAGTTTTAAAACGAAATGTTGCAATAATATAAATTTGCAAAGAAATTATGC
Organism: Olivierus martensii; assembly: GCA_000484575.1. Taxonomy (NCBI): domain Eukaryota; kingdom Metazoa; phylum Arthropoda; class Arachnida; order Scorpiones; family Buthidae; genus Olivierus; species Olivierus martensii. Next base: position 92,442 of record AYEL01064162.1, read on the forward strand.
GATTTTTTTTTTTTTTTGTATGGAAAACGATGCTCCTCCCGATGATTGAAAGTTTGTCAACAAGATAATGTGGCTATTTGCCCAACATACAAGTACCTAAACTCAACTAAAAATACTTTTGCGATTCAGGTGTAGCAGTGTAGTAATAGTAATATAGCGCAGCGTGGTCCTACAGCAATATTACGCTTGCATACAGCTGGACTTGAAGCATTAAACGTAGAAATGACATGTGCACCCGAGTGATATACTAAAGTGCATTGGCATTACCGATCACGTAAGTATTCTTAAAAGTCGTATTATATAAATATGTTATTTTTAAATACATATTTAAGAACATTAGCGCTATCTTACACATCCAAAAATTACTTTAGTAAAGATTTACTCTTGACATTTAAGAATGCGAGATAGAAGAGATGGAGAGATAGACTGAAACTTATTTTTTGCTTATGTAACTGTCCTTTCAAATTCAGTCTGCTAAAATGATATGTAGGATGAAATGCTGATTTTTTTACTTTTACTAATTATATATTAATAGTTATTTACTTATTTATTTAAGTAATGTGAACAATTTTGTATGACAAATTATCATTTTAAGCAAAGTATTTTGCCAATGCTTCAGTTGAACATTTTTACTAATTTTTATTTGATTAATATTCGCCGATGCTCCAGTTGACAATTTTTCACTAATTTTTATTTAACAAAAGTATTTGCCGATGCTTCAGTTGATCAGTTTTTTTCACTAATTTTTATTTAACAAAGTATTTTCTGATACTCCAATTAATCAATTTTTCACTAATTCTCATTTAACAAAGTATTCGCTGATGCTTCAGTTAGTGATCAGCTTTTTAAATAATTAACATTTATGCGATCATCTTTTATTAATGCTTTACTTCAATTTTTGCTAATTTTTATTTAAAATATGATATTTTTTGCTAACTCATCTAGACATTTAAGCAAAGATTTTAATAATACTTCAATTAGTGATCACTAGTTTTGCTAATTTAAAATTTAAGAGAAATATTTGCTAATGTTTCAGATGGTGACATTTTTTTTTTGGCTTTGCGTTTTATATCAATAACGATAATCCTTCGTCAGTTGCTTTACATAGCAGTTTAGTCGTTACTACTCTAAATTTTGGCAATTGCTAATATTCCATTAGAAAAAAAATATATAAAAAAAATGGATACGTGTAGACAATGTTGAAAAGGTCTTTGCCATCAAGATATATAAAACAGACCAGACTCTAAGAATAGCTAGCTCATGATGACGAATGACCTGCCTTGAGTAGATTCTATTCAGAAAATATCATTGTTAAGAAAGACAATGCTAATTTATGAATGTTTTTAAAATATTTCATTTCGAAACTTCGTCGGCGACTAAAATACTAAGAAAAATAAGAGAGGATTAGTACATTCCATGCACGAATTTAACATTTCCTGACATCCGAAAACAAAGCTGAGAAATCTGCACAGCTGAGCCTGAATGTTTTCCTTTCGTTCTTAATAAACAATGCTATGAGCACTGCTAAAAAGGCATTTTTTTAGCAGTGCTCATAGTGCTTTTAATCATTTTAATCGATAATTATTTATAAGAGTTTACTACAACTTACAAAAAAAGTAAAAAATCGCCATATTGGTAATATTCAAATGACGAAATGAAGCCAATTTATTCGTGTTGGAACAATTCCACTTTGTTCCCACCCAGTCTAGCGCGTGTTAAGAACATTTTGGCAGTTGCAGTACAACTTTCGAGTTTAGAACGTTCCAGGAAGAACTTTAACCTATCAATAACCTCACCTGTAAATGGCTAACATCAGTAAGTAAACTTTTTTTACAGAACAAAATTCGGTGTAACGTGGACTCTTATAACTTATATTGAACGCTTATCGCATACCGTTAATTCTCAGTAATCAATGGAAACGTAATGACGAACACCACCGACTTTAATTATCCGAAGGGCTACAGGAATGAGATGTTGACTAATCATTCTAGTTCGGTAATCGAATCATTAGCGCTTATACTGAATCTTTAGGGCATTCGTTAACCGAGATTAAACGAAATTATTCAATTATACACGTACAAAGACCATAACAACACTTATAAAAGTTTCAAGACTTTTCTTTTATGAAAACAATAAAATAAAAGTCTCACTGTATGTAAACCAGCGAATTTTTCTTCTTATGTTATAGAGTAAGTGGAGTGTATACAAAGTTTAGACATGTGAAAGATGTTTTTGTAGGTTTTGCATAACTTCAACTAAATGGCAGTTAGATGCTATAATTCGAGTCATTTTATAGTGCAAATGAATCAAATTACTTCGCCCCCAATTAAAGAAGTTATCTTAAAAAGATTTTCACTTGTATCGCTTCCAAAACCACTAAATTTAGCGTTAAATCCTCTAATTCCCATGTCCTTCGCACTAATTGGCGGTTCTCTTGTATAAGATGTCACGACCTTGTTTTCCTTCTCTTCCCTCAAGAGAATTTCCACCTATCTGATGATTATTAGCTCTAGAAATTCCTAAAGTGACGTTTAACACATTTTATTATCTAATATTTTACAGAATAATGGCGCAAACTATGCACTCACTTCAGAGGACAAACTTAGGAGGAGAAACGGAATTTTTAAAGAAATTAAACGAATGCCAAGGGAAAAAGGAAGATAGCAGTGCAACTACCAACACAAGCAGTTCTTGTGCTTCTCCTCAAACGGATTCATCAAGCGTTAATGCTTCGCCCGCTACAGAATCGTCCAATCGACAGTTTCGTTTCAGAGCAGAGGATCGACCAGTATCCACTATAGAAGAGGCTCTGAAAACTGAAAAAGAATTCATAGAGTACGTCATGAATCTGCCCGCAACCAAAATGGATAAAGGAGTCGAAGAAAGTTTTCAAAATCAAGAAAGAAAATGCAACAGTGGAAAAATGATAGAAAGCAGTCGCAAAGTTGGTTTGGATCACTTAGATAATCTTTGTAAATTGATGGAGCAGTTGAGTGAATTAAGAGATGCAAACGTCAAGTTAAAACGAAGAGTTCAATACTTGGAAGATGTTAAGACACTTCATGAAATTCATCGAACCTATCCTGCATCTGGCACTAAAGACGATATGGCTATAGCCAGGCCTCATAATATTAACGACATATACAAAAGCCACACTTTAGCAACAATGTCGCACATTCAAAAGGAATCAAGGAGCAAATCTACAGATTTGAATTACACTAAAAGTAAGAGGAAATTTCCAAAATGGTCAAAGGTCAAAGAAGCTTTAGGATTTGAACGTTCTAATCAAATCGAACTAAAGCCACCATTAAAAGGATCAGCTAGAAATTACGACCACAAAATTTGTAGAGATATGTGCATCGCTTACAAGGATGAAGACAAGAAAGATGTCAGTCCATCAAGATCGCTTCCGGATAGAAGTTGGTACACAAATTTGATTCATTCATCTTCAGAAGATATCCTAGATGGATCTCAAAATTCCGAGCAGATGGGTAATTGAATTAAAACTTTCTAAAACTTTTAATTTGTTATATTCACAAAAAATTATCATCTTAGGTTGGGAAAATCACAGGATATCGCTCTGCTTATCTGATCCAGAGTTTCAGGAGGAACATGTCATATCTAGAAGGAAATCTTGTGGAACCATAGAGTCAAAGAAGACAAAAGGTATGACACGTGAAATGCAGTATATTATTGATTAAAATATTTATGTCACTTATATTTCAGAACAGAGTAAGAAGTCAAACGGTTTGGAAGATATGAATATATTGGGTAAACTCGAGAAAGACGACTTAAAGAAGTCAACTAAGACCCCCTGGGGAAAAGTAAAGACTATTATACAAACAAGAAGAGATAGTTTGAAGCAAAGACAGCAGCAACAGAATAAAAATTATAGAAGTTTGAAAACGGATCGTATTCTCGATGAGGATATTGAAAATGTGAAGAACTTAAATGAAATATTGGATAATAAGAAAGAAGGTTCCGACTTATTGGAAAAAAAACGAAAAATATCGGCACAACAGCAACGTATGTTTCATGTTTTACAAAGCGATTATAGTCCTTTCACTTGAATTAATTTTATTTTATTTTATTTTAGCTAATAAAGCAATACATAAAGATTCTATCGAGTCCTGCCCCGGACAAGTATCAAATATCGTTGAAGAACTACAGAAGAATTTAAGTGAAGATTTCAATAAGAAAATCGAAGAATGGGAAAAGATCAAAGCCAAATCTTCTAGTTTGAAAGATAATAAAAGAGGAAAGGGCAAGAAAATTGAAAGAACTGAGAAAACTCTAAGGCAAAGAGTCAAGGATATAAACTGGCTCGAGAAAGAACTTCAGAAAGTAGATTCTGAAATGCAAAGATTATCAAAAGAAAAGCAGAAGTGGGAAAAGAGGGCGATTAGGTTGGAAAGACTGAAACAAGCCATGCTGAACAGTAATAACAAAAAAGAAGTTTTTGTTAAGACTTCCGCGGGAGAGTTTAGATTCGAAGGTATTTCCGATTCTTTCACTAAAAAACTTTACGAATGGGAGATGAAACAAGGATTAGATCCTGAAGTGTCTACTATCGCTTTGCTCGATTCCTGTTTGAAATCTAAATCTCAGAATAACGAGCGATCTCCATTAAAGAAAGGTTACTCGAGATCGGATACCAGTTTGGCTGATGCCAATCCTCAAACTCCTACTTCTAGTCCTTCCTGTAAATATTCTGTACTGAAACAGGGTAGGAACCAATTATCTAGAGCAAACACAGAACCTGACTTAACGATTTATTCTGGTAATACAGATAAAACTCAATCATATTCCTCTGGAGATCTATCTTCTCAGAATCCTTCTTTCCATCAAGAAACTGTAGATGATCAATCTAACCAAGTTAGCAATCGCGATAACATTTCCGAAAATAATTATTGTGGCTTATTAGAAGACAATATGTACCTCTTAGAACAACTCAGAAGTAAAGAAGAAATATGCAGAAGATTGCAAGGAGAACTTCAAAGATTGGACGATCGAACAGAATTGATGACTAAACAGCATCAGGAAGAGATGGGTGAGTGCACATTATCTCTATTTATAAACACGTTTAAGGTGCCGTCATAGGAAGTACTTTAGTAGCAGGGATAAATGATTAGCGTAAAACCAAATATAACACTATAATCATGCCAAAATCTGTAATAATTTTATCAGGAGAGATGAAGAAAACCATTTCGAAAATTAACATTAACCGAAAGATCAACTTACAAAAATATCTCCTCCCAACTGTGTTCTACTGTTAAAAACAAGACGATATATTTAGATAATTTATAATAAAAATATAGAAAATGTCATCACGATAAGAATCTGTTTACTCATTTTTTTCACGTTCCAATTTTGATGTAGACTGACAGTTCAAGAATTTTTACTTCGCAACCTTAACACGGATTAATAAAACTTTTATTGACAAAGTTTTCTAAAAAAATGTCAAATATAGTAAATCTATTCGTGCATATGAAAGATTTTGCAGCTAAGTCAGGCGATGTTATATATCTGTCTGCGATGGAGGATGCGGTATTTGGAATGACGACAGGCACTTTTCCAAAATAACTCCACACGTTTTAAGGAGGAGTGTTACGTGTCATTCAAGACCAGACGCCTTTTAACTATTGGCTTCACAGAAACCGCGCTACATGCCTTTTCAAACACTTGTTGTAGTCGAGTCCATCTGTAAAGTGTGTTAAATTACACACGTAAATACTATGAAAGATTAATGAACGATCCCAAACATGTGTCCCCAACACTTAACAAACTACCGGCGGGCCAATGTAAACATTAAAGATTAATGGATACGCCCCAACACGTTAGTTGCGATTAATCAAAATTACAGAACTCCTGCTAACATGACTTAATTTTTGATAATGTTGCTGTTGTTTTGAAATATATCTAAAGTGTTGAATGTAAAGAATTATTTTAACACTTTTATAAACATTATGCCATCATCATTTTCTATTTTTAAATAATTTTTTTTCTTTCTTTCTAGAACGATACAGAGAAAAACTATGGGAAATTCATCGACCCGGTAGAAAACCTAAAGATCTCCAAAGTTCTCTAAAACTCATCAGCAGTTTGAAGACCAGAATCGAAGAACTGCAGAGATGTAGCGAAAAACTGAAGTTGGACAGGGAGACTCTAGAGGTAAATTTCAGCATCCATTATTAATTTCTTAATCCGTTTTAATAATTTTCTACAATTTCTAGGATAGCTTTAGATATCATAGCGAACAGCAAGCTAGATTAGCGGATGGATTAGCAGAAAAAATGAAAGAATTGCAACAGGCCGGACTGTCGACAATTCTAGGTACAGAAATATTTAATATCTTTACAAATTACTTTTTAAATTTATTTAATTCTCTTATATTTATTTACAGACGAAAAACGTAATCATAAAGAGGAATTGATTACTTGCAGCACTGAGATTGTTACCAAATTAAATGATTTATCCACTCAGCTTTTGCAACAAGTTAGCGAGATTACTTAACATTATTGTTATCGCAATAACTCGAAATAATTTTAATATATTACTTCAAACAGGCTCGAGACGTAGACAAGACTTTAGCTGAAAGAAGCAGACAAGTTTGCCATTTACGTTGGGAATTGTTGCACAGAGATGTCTCGATGATGCTTTTACAAGCAGAAGTACATCGAGCCAGATGGCAAGGAATTGCAGCTGGTGGAAGAAGGGCCCGCTTCAAACAGAAAAGATCATGGTCGTCAAGTGAAAGACTGTATCCTAAGGAGAGAGAGGTGACAAATTTTTGCTATAAATTTTGTATCAGTAATCTAAAATATCACTTTGATCATATTAACTTATATTTTGAAGGATAGTGAAGCAGAAGAATGGCTTCAGAACAAGCTAAAGCATCTTTCTACCACAACGTACAGCGACTGGCCTAAAATAGATTGTGGACCTAGCGAACTTGTTGGGACTATTCATGAACTTAAAAAAGCTCTCTTGAAATTATCCAGTAATGTTCTTGGTAAGTAAATTTTTATAAAAAATCATATAAATTAATTTTTTTAATGTGATAAAATTTTTAATTATAGAACAATTATCAGATGCGGAACATTGCCAAGAAGCAACGTGCAGAACAGAATCTGAAGTAAGTGAATTCATCAATAATAATAATAAATATTGAGTTTTTTTAATTATTTGCATTCCTTTTAGGTTGCCGATAGCGAAAAGTATGAACTTGGTTCAGTTAATCACAGTAGGTCTTCGTCTTTCTCAAGTGAAATTAGTAGTCAGATGGGTTCTTCACGTCCAGATAGCAGATTATATGATAGTGGAAGATTATGTGGACAAAGAAGAAATTCTTTAGGGAATATCAGCAGCGTGTCTGGAGCAGATGTCAGTGATAGTTCTAGTGTAAACGAAGCTGAGCGATCAGCACCTTGTCTTTTGCGACTACCATGGAAAACATGGCATTCAAAAGATAATGTTTCGACTTCTTCAGAAAGTTCGTTCATGGATGAAGAGAGTTTAGCTGCTTCTTGGTTTCATTCGAACAGGCATGATTACACAGGAGACGATAAATATTCAGACGACGATCTATGGTCTAGAGAACTTAACATCCAGTTTTCGTCTCTGAATGAAGAAGATGAAGATAATTCTTCTGCAGGTAATGAAAGAAATTGTTCAGTTTCTATTAGTTCTGTTAATAGTTCATCTCTGACTCCAAAGACGGAAGATGAAGGAAAAGTTCATTGCACATCAAACGATCATCCGAATGATAGACGTTCTTCAGATTCTTCTAATGAAATTGTTGTGGAAAAATTAACTGATGTCAGTAGTCTCAAAGTTAGAACATCTTCGTTTAAAGAATATTTCAATCAAAACTCTATGCAGGTGTCATCATCTCAAGAAGTCAAGGATAAAGGATTTAAATTAAAAAACAAATCTAATGATAAGAAAAATCCTATTTTACCCACATATGTTCAACGTTTAGACCTCTCTTTTCCAAGCACAAGTTCTCAAGTTCATCACTTTAATGTGAAAAATGAAAATAGTGGTAAGACACTTTCTGAAACTTCAGAAAAATGTAAATCTACATTTTCAGAGGTGACTGTTCCTACACAGAAAATGAAATTAAATGTTTTTGATGTTTATGAAGAAAAGACGAAAAATCAACAGACAAAAAGCTGTGAGAGTTCATCACTTCACTCAGAATTAAAAAATGATATAGATTTAAGTGCAACTTATAGGTTTAAAACTGAGAATTTGGAATATTCTACTACTCAAACATCTTCAGAAGGAACAGTGACTTCAGAACATGAAAATGAACTTAGATCAGACTATTTAAAGTTTCCCAAAAATAAAGAAGGATCAGCAGTGAATACACTTTGCAAACAAACTCTCTTGTTCAGCCTAAACAGTCCTGTAGTTAAAAGTGTAGGAAGCAGGATTCCATCTCAAAGTCCTGCTTCCTCACCAGAGGCAGATTCACTAGGTAAAGGAAAAATAGCATGGTTATCCAGAAATCTGTTTAGACAAAAATAGAAAATATAATTTATTAAAAAATTAAATAAAACTTTGTTTTAATTATTATTTTTCAATTGATAAATTGTAGTTTCATGTTGTTTGTGCAATTCATCTTTTCTTATACAGTATTATAAAATATTAATACAAAATTGAAGAATTTCATACTTTCAATTGATAAATTATATTATTTATTCAGTTAATCAGCAAATATTTGTATTAATAATTAATTTACACATTCCTCTAAGAAAGTCTTAGAATTCATGTTAAACTGATAAAAGATTACTATATAAGAAGATATTACTATATAAAAGATTACTATATGATATTATGAAACAGAGATTTTCTAGAACATGTAATTTAAAAAAAGAAAAAAATAGTTGTTTTTTATAATTGAAACAAAACTCGCCATTTTTCAAAATGTGGTTTATTGAAAAACAATATTTAAAATTTTATAACAATTAAATGAAATATTTCTATAAAAAAATTTAGAGAATTTTACTGTTTCATTAAACATTGTAGATTTGATATAATTACCATATATACTTGAAAATAAGTCAACCACTAGTTTTGTGATCTGGAAGTTAGAAAATGTATTGACCAGTGTTATGTCATTATTAAAAAAATTTGATTCTGTTATGCCAAGAATACAATTTGCATGATTTGCATCAATTTGCATGATTTTATACATTTCAGTATAAAAAAAAAAACAAATGTGCACAGAAATTTTGTACAGTAGTAATCAGAATTACTGGACCATATTTATATTAAAAGTAATACATTGTGCAAAGTCTGTTGTGAAAATGTTAAAATATATTTATCAAATAATAAAGGATAATCCAGACCATCTGACCATCTTATTATGTATATCCCTGTCGATGAGATGCAAAATTATTTAATCCTTACCCAATTTTGATAAATAAATAAATAAATAATATTTGAAACTGTATCTTTAAAATTGTTTTACTATAAGATATTAAATTAATGTGAAAACTTAACAAAATTTATATGCAAATAAAACCCATATATCTTGATTTTGAAATATTCAAAATATCTTGACTTATACTACAATCTATGTAGTTATTATTCATTAATTACTTTGATGTTTGAAAGTGTTTTAAAGATAACAAAGAAGTTATATTGTGGTTAATTTATCATAATATTCATTATTTTAGGTTTACAATTTGCATAAACAAATAAAGGTAAAAATCTCATTAGAATTAAATTACTTCATTTGCTATATGGAATATAATGTGTGCATTTATGATATCTATTGAATCTATTCTACATAATATTTAATTTTAAAATTGTATAAAAAATTAAACTTCTTTATTATTAATATAGATTTATTTAACATATTTTAACCAACTCTTATTAATCAGATATGTATACCTAAGTAAATATTTGTCTTTTTTAAATTTAATATCAACAAATCTTTCAATCTTCTGAATTTTACTAAAAACAATACAACATATACATTAAATCTTAAATATTGACAATTTAAATTATCATATTTCACTTTTTTAGAGATCTGATTTTTTAAATATGATACAGTTCAATTATTTTCAATGCAAATGTATTTGTGAATGTATTTTTTTATATATATAGAAAATTCCCATTAATAATTTTTCATGTTTTTCACTAAATTTTATAATTTTAATAACATTTACATCATCTGTAAATAATTGAGAAATAAATTGTGATATTTCAAAAGTGTTATGTTAAAGGATGGATTCTTGATTCACTATTCCAATAACAAAAGAAAAAATACGTATATAAAATAACATACTTAACAGATATGTAAAAGAAACATACCAGTTACACGGAAAAGCTTTTTATTTGATCGATTAACAGGCAGTTGATTTGTTTACATAAATTCCAATTTAGACTCATAGTCTTCAGGAACACAGCTCTTATTCTAACAAATAAACTGGTGCACTTTTTAAAAACCATGTTTGTTATTTGCATTCACATATTTTTTCCCTTATTAATTTATGTATGTATTGGATATTTTTAAAATTCTGTGAATTTTTATAATGAATTATATACTGCATCTTGAAAATTGGAATGCACGGATATATTTCACTAAACAAATCTGTGGAGATGGGAGAGTCTACCATTCTAAAATGCACACATTTACATAATATTTTTTGTAATTTTATTTTTTTACTTTAAAATAAAAGCAAAAAAATTCTTCTTGAATAAATTTTTATTTTAAAATGAAAAACCCTGTATGTTTATAACTTGGAAGTTATTGTAACTATCCCCACCAGCAATAATGCTACAAACAGTGAATGTAAATATTTAGGAATCTGTTCTTTAAAAAGTATTAACATTAATAAAGAATTGTGTGTAGAAGCAAAGTACTATCAATGTCAAATACTTTGAATTATTAAATAGTAATAAAAGTAAATGTTGCTTTGAGTTAAAAATATGATGTGCTATCAGCACTTTCTTAAAATCTAACTTTTTTCAACTTTACAATAAAAAAATAAAGATAATCAATAATAATAATAAAATAAAAACAAAACATTCTTAAATAGATTAGAAGTAGCATTACAGTAATTTAAACAGGATAAAACTTCGAGCATTTTGATGACTAACATCTTGACAAATCCGAGTTAAAGATTCCATATTCTATATTAGAAAAGCACCTATACATAAGCTTGGCTGGTACAATTTTTCCCCATATAAATCTATATAGGAACAAATGGACTTCTTTTTTTCCTAACATTTCTACTATGTAGAGAATTTTATAGGATTCTTGATAAATGTTAAAACATAACATGGTACTATTGACGGAGTTGACAATTTTATCAATAAAACTTCTGATGATGTGATAGGAAAAGGCAAAATATGGCACCAATAAACTCACAGCTCACTTTATAAAAAATCCAAATGAATAAAGAAATCCAGTCTTTAGAAGCATAAAGCAAGCAAATGCAGAGGCCTATACACAAGTATTCTTGGCTGCTCCACAGTGCCTTTATAGCAATGGCAGAAATATATTCTTTTTTAAATTTTAATATGTAAAATTAATTAGTTTTTATTCTTTCTCTTGTTTCTTTTCCCATAGTTGTTGATTTTCTTCCGTCATAAAATTATCCAAAATCTGTTGCATGCTGTCCCTTAGAGTATTATCACTGCCATCTTGTTCTGATGTTTCACTAACTTCTTGGCCATCTGATGTTGTTATTGTTGTTTTAGTAACTATTCTGTTAAAAATAAACAAACATTGTTTAGAATTTTTATTTTAATCTAAATTTAATCTTTGTTTAAAATTTATAAATAATAATTGTTATTAATAATGTTTATAAATTTCCAATATAAATTATCCAAATTAATACTAGTAACATACTTAAAAATATTTTTGATATTTTTGATTATTATAAATTATTATACAAATATTTGTTAATGATTTATTATAATTTTTCTCTATGTGATTGATTTATAATGTTTTCTCTATAATTTATATATGTATGTTAAATACTGAATTTTATATGGTAATATCAATATTGTTACTAGGTATTTCTGTGCCAAGAGCAAATACATTTTGTATTCCCAAAAATGGGACAAATGAGTTTATAGTATCCAAAAATAATGCAAATATATATTTATGCTCCCAAAATAACTTTTACTAAAATTGAAAGGTTTGATTTTGCACTCTTTCTTCTTTCTACCCTGGATATATGCACACAGCATTGTAACAAGGGAAGTGCTGCTCTGTCTTTGTTACAATAATGTGTAATATGAGATCAAAAAAAGATTATTCTGAATGCTTATTCTTCATTTAGTATTATTTGATTTTTTCTTCATTTCTTATTGATTTTTAATGTAGAACAAAACCTCAATCCTAGAACAAAAAATTTATAAAATGTGATAATAAAATAGCTAAATTATATGTACTGTTGCAGATGAATCCATACTGTTTTTTGTACAGACCAAAATACAACTGCTTCTGATTGCAAGAACAAATCTGATGAAGGCTAATGCTGTTGAAATGAATTTTTTGTTTAATGACAGAGAAATAATAGTCGTTAATCTTGAAATAAATTACTTCTTTACTTGATAGTTTATCTATGAATTAATTCCCAGATCTTGCCTGTATGGATTTGTCTGCAATAGCACAAACAACTTAGCTGGTTTAATATCATACTTGCTAATTTTTTAATACCACTATCCAATATTATTTAATATAAAAAAATCTGTCAAAAAATATTTGAATGAAGATGTTAATTAGCAATAACCATTAAAATACAAAAATTATATAATTTTTTTGGATTTATTGACTCATATTAATTGCTTTAAGAAATAATTGTTTTTTATTAGACAGAAAATATTGTATTTAAAACAACTATAGAGAAAGTAGCCACAATTTTTTTTTGTGAAAATAATTCAGTTGCACAGATTTTCTTTGTTAAATGTTGATTATTATTATATTTTTTAAAATGCTTCATAAATGTCAAACAATTGCTTTTGATAATCGTATAAAGTATTAAACTATTAAATATAACTGCTTATACTTATTCTTGTAATTCAAAGACCATTCAGCACTACTAGCAGATAAGATTAACTTTATTTAATGTTACAAACGTTTTCAGCAATCCTGCCATCCTCAGGTTACATTCCAACAGCAATCGAATGATGGATTCTGACTGAGGATGGCAGGATTGCCGAAAACGTTTGTAACATTAAATAAAGTTAATCTTAACTGCTAGTAATACTGTATGGTCTTTGAATTACACATATAAAGTATTTTTCATCCAAAACAAAATAAAAATATGTTGTGCTCAAGTAACAAATGAATTTCTTTTGCAGTAATTTTCTATTTTTCATATTTTTTGAAGCAAATGCATCATTTGCCATACCTTAAACTTGGTTCTGCTATTTAGAATAAACTGAGAGATATTTAAAACAAAATATTTTGTTATTAATGAATCAAATTACTACTACTCAAAGCTGTAATATTTGTTTTTTTTTTAATAAAATGAAATTATAATGTAGTGATAATAGTTTTATTAATCCAAATCAGAATATTTTATTAATTAAAAAATCATATATATTTTTTTTTAAAAAATTAAATGATTGAATAAAATAAATTCTTATTTCCACTTACTATAAGAAATAATAATCAACTTTTATTACATTAAAATTAGAGCAAGTTAATTCAACTACATTATTGAAGCTCATGAAAGAATATACAGTATATAGTAGTAGTCACTTTAGAGAATCATCATGATTTAATCAAATCCATGACTGGTTAATCAAAAGTTTTAAAAATGGATTTTAATGAGTTAAACTTAGATTATTCCTAAAAGTATGGAAATATGGTACTATTAAATTGAACCCAGTTCTTCAGATGGTCAACAAATGCTTTATCATGCTAAAATCCTGCAACTTGATCATTCTAAAGTTCAGATTGATATGGCCACCAGCAACTTTTTATGGATGTATTGGGAGTCACAAAAATTTTCCTTGAGAACTGCTGTTCTAAACTAATACTATATCATACTGTCTATAATTCTCTGTCAATTAATTCTTGCTATTTCATAATATTATTAATAAATCTTTTGTATTGTCATCATCTGATCTCCCTACATTTCTAAGAATCTAATTAAGAATAGTAAGAGAAAAAACAGTCCAGCATGAGACAGAAAAATACTTTATTACAACTAAAATTCTGTCTAATGCTGGACTTATCTTTTACAAATGACAGAATATCTACAACTTTAGCATCTAATTTAGAATATACTTGTTCTTTTATAGTCATATACTAATCTCAATCATTTTATATATAGAATTTTATTCTTGCTGTTATATCAAATCTTTTTTTTCGTCTCATTTTTATATACCAGTATATGTTTTCTAATTTTTCTTGTAATTTTTATCATCATCTTTATAAATTTCTTTATACTATTAGAAATCTCTTTATATTTTTTAAATTAATAACCATGTTATATATAAAAATATGAATCATATCCTGACTGAATATTTTTTAAAACAGTATAGTATATTTCCTTTCATTATAGTGTTGTTATATTGCCAAAAGGCTTCCATCATATTGTTTTATTTTTATCCTTCATAATATTGCCATCTATAACTGAGGTGTATATCTATGGATTATCTCTGATAGACATTAAAAAATAAAATTAACTGAAGTTGTTAATTTCTTCTAGTTCTATATCACTGATTTTGATTACATATTTATTAGAAAATTATTGAACATTGCCATGTCTTTCTTAATTTTATAAACAATTTCATTTTAATGCTGACACTGATATGTAAATGCTTTTGCATCATTTCTTGTTGCTCTTCATCATAGTTATTATTATTATTATTATATCCCAGAAAAATGCAAGTGATTTAGATTTATATATGTAGGTGTTCAAATTGCAAAAATCCAAGTGATGAACTATGTACAAATAAACAACACATTTTATTTTCAAATTTAAAAAAATTTTTTTAATTTTACAAGAGTTTTAAACATTACAATAGCAAAATCTTTAATTAGATTCTCAGAAATGTACTTTTATAATGAATCAAAAAACACTGGAAGCCTTGGAAGATGACAATGCTTCCAGTAAAAATCCTCTAGTTATAATTGAAAATTTATATTCAAAATACTGAAACAAAAAATTCTAACTTGTCCAATTAATAATATATATTACACAACAGAACAGAATTTCTTAAATTATGGGGATCAAATAAATAAAAAAAGAATGGGTATCTAGGATTTTGCAAAACATAAGACAAAATAACTCTTGTATCAGATGTAGCCAGTTAAAAACGAATCTGGTAAATATAGTTGGTAGAATCAATCTTTTTCTGATTTTTTTGTTTTGTGTATTAAATATTTTTTATTGTTTTATTAACATATTTCTCTTCCTTCCTATGGTCTTCCAACACTTTGGACTCTGAGGGCCACTGATTACATGTGCCTATATTAAGTTTTTTTTTTTTTGTCAACAATTTCCAAAAACATGCATTTGGTGTGAATGCAGTATATTTTCAAATCTTTTATCAGAAAATCCTGACTAACTGTCTCTGTTTGGTAGTTAAATTCATTTCCTTCAACTTGGGGGATTGTGCTCAGTTATTAAAGTAACCGACCACCATCCCAAGTTAAATATTATGAATGTTTGCATAATATTTAACTTGTGGGATTGCAAATAGGATAAAACAAAAAACTATCATATTAAATATACTAAAATGAACAAATATCTATATGAAATTATTAATTAAAATAAAAACTACAATATTGTTATTTTAAGCATAAATAGCATATTTCAGAAAATATGTAACATACCTAAGTACAGATATTTAATACAGTGGATTCCGCTTAATTGGGACAGGTTGGGACTAAGCCATTTTGTCCCAATTATGCAGCTATCCCAATTAAACAAAGTAATAACCAAATTCTAAAATAAAATATGTAATTCATAGGTAAATAAATAATAGGTATAATAATTAGGTACCTATTTTATGTTTATTATATCAAAAAAAATAATAATTAGGTATCTATTTTAATGCTTTATTAAAATAGGTACCTCTAATAATTAGGTACCTATTTTAATGATTTATTAAAATAGGTATCCTAATGTAATTAGGTACCTATTTTAATGCTTTATTAAAATAGGTACCTAATTATTAGTTTCCAATCTCCTCTGACTTCTTCAACACTACAGCCACTGATATTCACGCCTCGCCCACTAACTATAGAAAACAATTGATCTAATGCTTCTTCGAATTCTGGATCCTTTCCATCACATTCTCTTTTGAATGTTCCCGGAATTTCTTTCTGTAATGCCCATTCCTCACGCAGTTGATTTTCTTGTTGTAGTCAGCGCTTTCGGAACACCTTTTTCTTACGACAGCTTCTCTCAAACTCTGCTGGCTTTCTCTCTCTGCCCTGGACTTTCTCTTCTTAGCTATTTTCTTTTCTCCTTCCCACGTACTTTGTTTTTACAAAGTTAACTCTGGACTTTTTCCCTTACCTATTTTTTTTCTCCTTCCCACGTACTTTGTTTTTACAAAGTTAACCTTTCGTTTACATTATTGCGTTCATGGCGATACCTGCCTGTAATTTGATCTCACGTCGTCACCATAATATCTCATGTTTCGTCGCGACTTATGTTTTTGTATATAAAATTCTGCTGATAATCGAGACACATTAATCGATTGTTTATCATTAAATTAACATTTTCCTGAGGATGTTTATATATTACTTTACAAAACTATTTCTTTTATTTACAATTATATATAATCTCTGTTTTTTTCGTATTATTTATTGGGAGAAGTTTCCATAGCGAACGAGAAACTTCATCCATCTAAACTTCACATTCCTTTTTCTTTTTAATTTCAACTTATCTATTCATACAATTAATAGTTCATCATAAGAGAAAATGCACACTATACAATTATATAGTCGCGATTCTCACACTTCTTTGACTTCTGGATCTTTTCCATCATACTTTCTTTTGAATGTTCCCGGAATTTCTTTCTGTAATGCTCATTACTCACGCAGCTGATTTTCTTGCTATAAGATATGTGCTATGGTAGATTTTGGTTTATTTCAGTGAGTCTGTGACGGCTTGTACTAAATGGTTGGCTTTTAATTTTTTCCAGCTACTTTTTTACTTGAAAGTGTAAAATCCTTTCTTGACACAACATCTTGGCAAAGACTTAAAAATTTTAAATAAAATTGATACTGTAAATGAATATCGCTAGGTATAGTAACGGTAGTCTCTTAAGTAGATGCACATTTACCAGACTCACGACGATAGATAACTGATTCTCATCATGCTTGTGTTGCTGAATACAGTATTGCTATGTATTATTTATCAATGATGATATTTACTTATAATTTTACTAAAGATATATTATTTATCAACGATGATATTTACTTATAATTTTACTAATTGTTATGCATTATTTATCAACGATGATATTTATTTATAATTTTACTAAAGAATGGAGTGATGATATTTACTTATAATTTTACTAAAGAATGGATGTTTATATTAGTGCCACAACAGTGTGTCGATGTTTATGTAATAGAATGTGAAGAAACAACCGCTCCATTGTGTTAGTCTGATTTGTCTTGTAGAAAGGTTTAACCTGAAAAATTACCAGTATAATAAAATATCTGTTATAATTTTTATATAAGGAATTTTTTTAAGAAAGCACACAACAAGTATTAGTGTACGTAGTGTTGGCACAACAAGTATTAGTGTACGTAGTGTTGCCATACTTTCGAAAAATCCTAAAATATATCAAAATGTAATGTTGCCATACTTTCGAAAAATCCCTAAAATATATCAAAAATTGTAAATTCCTTTTCTGCTACTGTCCCAATTAAGCACTCAAATTATGTATTAGTTTATTAGTTTGGTTTCCATTCTTTGAGATTTGGCGCAATTATGCGTTGCCCCAGTTAAGCGGAATCCACTGTATTAATAATAATCTCTGGTAACATTTTCAGTTTTCTATGGCCCTGCTCAGCCAGTTCTCTGAATTATGCAGCTGTCCCAAATAAGCGGAATCCACTGTATATACACAAAATCTCAAAGAACAGGTGTATCCCAACATTATTTATAATGTTACCCAGATTTTATGTTTTCTGGGAGAAAAATAAAAATGGT
Organism: Olivierus martensii; assembly: GCA_000484575.1. Lineage (NCBI taxonomy): Eukaryota > Metazoa > Arthropoda > Arachnida > Scorpiones > Buthidae > Olivierus > Olivierus martensii. The sequence goes on from AYEL01064162.1 coordinate 110,594, forward strand.
GTAAAGTGAAGGAAACAAATTATCACAGTGAGCAATATATATATTGCTTTTTATATACATATAAAAAGTAATAAAACAAATTTGAATTATCTGTTTTCCAATTATGTGTGCAAAGCATCTCCTTCATTAGTCTGGAAAATCAAAAGTACAGTAGAACCTGTATAAGATGACCACCTCCTGTTCCAATCAAAACTGGTCGTTTATACAGGTGGTCGGCTTATACAGGTTAACTATAATACAGCATGTTTAAATGAAACAAAATGATTATACTTTAATAAAATCGAAATGTTTGTTTTGTTCCAATTTATAAGACAGTTTATCATTTACTCAAAAAAACATGTTTAATTAGTATTGAAAAAACTATTAATAGTGCTCTGTTGCATTCTACTTTTATTTTTTATAATTTCTACAATGAAGCAATGTTCGATGTCATTTAATTGAGACAACAATTTTTCATTATTTTCTATATTTGATGCAGTTTAATTCTTCATCATGTTTCTTGCAGGGTATCATTCACTTAAATTTGCGATTTCCGTTATTCCTCCGTTTAATCAGAATTTCTTTTTGAGACAATATTTTGTGGATCTGTATTTTCCCCACATTAGATTTTTCTGCTAATGCTCGTTCAAAAAGACCTTTCTATACTGTCTTCAATCATTTTTATTCACTGTTCTAAATTCGAGGATTTGCTTTCTGTTTAGCCTATGGATTAGCCATGTTTCAACATCCAAGGTGCAGTGATAGCATCACACATGTATGAGATTACATTTGATTAATACACTTGCATAGAATACAAACATCCAGATCCGATGGCTGATTGTTTTCACATTCCCTGTTTCCCCTATATCACTTCACCATAGGCCTTCAAGTTTTGATTTTTAGCGTTTTTAATACAAAATTTAATTATCATATCATAGATACAAATCTAAGGAACGTGCATATTAAAAAGACATCGCATTAAAGTAAAAATGATTCCATGATTTTGTTATTCCAGCATTCTATGTCATTCTCATGGTATGAATATGATGGGGAAAAATTCGCACAATGTAATTTTTCAATTATAGTGATTTGACTTAAATAAAATTTAAGTTTAAAAGGAATCGATACTGATATAAGCAATAAAGATAGTCAATTAATAGTGATGGTAAAAAATTATGGTCGTCATAGACAGTTTCACTTTATGTTTGATCTATAAAAATGATGGTCGTGGTTGCATTAGGGAGGTGGTCGTCTTATGGAGGGTCAAATAGCATTATTTCTATGGGAAAAAATTTGGTTCCCATAAAATTGTGGTCGTCACGTCAGGTGGTTTTCTTATACAGGTGGTCGTCAAGTCAGTTTTCACTATATAATGCATTTCTATAAATGGAAACAGCATAAATTGAATGTTTTATCAAAAAATTTTCATAACACACAATTTAACCCTTAAGTAGTCACCTGATACCTTTGAGGCACCACATGATAGTTTTTCTATTATGAAAAATTTTAATATTTAATATTTTGTCATAAAATTATTGTATATTCCTAAATTGATATGTTTTTCGTGTATGTGTAACAAAAATTTACGTTTCGATAAATATTTTAATTTAAAAAATCGAGTGTTTCTATTACCTTAATGCAACTGGCGCCTAGTCGGCATCCACACGATTAGTTATGATTTTGCTTTCGGAGTTCACTATGGCTGTTTCTACAAGTCGAAAGCGTTTTCGCTAGTTACATGAAGACGAAATAGATCATAAATTGACATTAGTTGGCATTGTTCATAAAAACAAAAGAGAAATTACTCAAGAATTTTTACCTGATAAAAGTAGGGATGTAAAAAGTACATTATTTGGTTTTACTAAAACAATTACACTGATGTCATATGTACCAAAAAAATCAAAAGTGGTAATTGTAATATCCACTTTACATAATGACTCAAAAATTGATGAAAATTCCGGAATTGAAAAAGAGCCCGAGATTTTGACGTTTTATAATCTCACCAAAGGAGGTGTAGATGTGCATGATAAAATGTGTGAAACATATAATGTAGGTAGAAGAACACGTAGATGGCCACTTGCAATATTTTTTCATATAATAAATGTTTGTGGAATAAACTCAAATATAATATACAACACTAATAATGAAAATTATATGAACAGAAAAACTTTTCTCAAAGCATTAGGATGAACACTCATAGCACCTTATCAAAATGAAAGAGTGGCAAATACAATTATATCAAGAAAAATTAGAAAAAGATTAGGAGAATATCTAGAAATTAAATTGCAAGAGGAATCTGCTCCAACATCAGGACAAAGAAAAAGATGCTATTTGTGTCCTAGAACAAGAAACAGATATACAAGATAAATTTGCTCATTGTGCTACAAAAATTTTTGCTCTGAACATATGAAAAATTTATGTCAGGACTGTTTTATTGAAAAATGTTAAAAAGTTATTATCATTATTTTGTATTTTCTTTAATATATTATAAAATTTCAAATGTAAAATTCAACCAGTAACCAATAGAAATAAATAGAATGTTAAAATACACTTTTATTTTTTAAATTTTTGTTACGTATTTTAATTTTTCATCTATTGTTTAAAAATTTCATCAGTCTATGTTTGAAATTTTTTAAATCTACATTTCCAGGTTTTTAAAGTTAGTTTATTTCAAAATACCATTCAAAAAGTTACAAATATTCACAAATAATATAATATTTTTATTTTTGTGATTAAATAAGCTAATAATTTAATTTTTTTTTGGAATGCCTCAGAGGCATCCACTTGACTAATTGTGTATTTAGAATTCACTTGACTACCTAAGGGTTAAGAAAAATGCATTCCAGAGACAAATTTTTAAATTTATTTATCTAACAAGGGGAGGCCACAACCTCTGTACCATTGATTTCAATCGGCTTTAACATACAGGTTGGGGGCCATCAAAAAGTAGCTCATGTAGAAGGGTTTAAGTCACTACACTTTCATTTTTAAAAAAATCAAGGTCAAATGCTATAACGCCAGATCGGTTTTAAACATAAGGGAATCAATAGATTGCTAAAAAAATAAGCAAATTTTATTAATATATAGAAGTTCACAAACTAATAGTTTTCAAGAAATTGAGGAATTAGTGATTTAAGCATGCCACTTATATACCTAAAATTTAGAGCCATTTCAACCAAAGTGGCGACATAGTGATTAAGGTAATTGCATGCAGAACTGAACTTTGTGAATTCAAGTCTCCCTTATCTATCTTTTTTTTCAAATGAATAAATTAAAATATTACTAGCAATAAAACTTCAGGTAAAATCAAATTCTTTTAATCATACTTACATTTGACAAAATCACTCTTCAATTATTGTTCAATCTCTTTCTCGCTTTATCTCACACATTTTCTCTCTCTCTCTAATTGTTGTGATTCACTGTGCACTGGGTGATATGTATTATATCCCTTTGTGCTTGAAGCCTCTTTATGTATGGGATAGTAGCAACTCATCGAATTGTTACTATCCCATATGTTTCTAGACGATTATTACTTTAAATTCTGCAAAGTCTGATTCTATTGTTTGTTTATGTTATATATTGCTTAGCCAGAACAAATTAATCAATTTTCAATTACATCTTATAAGGAATCATGCTATGGATAAGGATGGTTTTGGTTAATGAGGGTAATCCTGGAACAGATTACTGTCGTTAATCAAAGTACCGCTATATATTCTTTGAAATTGCACTATATTAAATCAGCATTTCTAGGGGGATTCACAAAATCCAAATAATCCTAACCAGCCAAACTTCCCCTAGAAGTTTATTTTTTGAAATTAAACTTTAATTTTTACTAATTTCTTAAAATAATTATTAATTTGGCAGTTATTTCAAAAAAATAAACTGCTAGAGGAAGTTTGGCTGGTTAGGATTATTTGGATTGCATGAATCCCCTTAGAAATATTGATTTATGATTAGTTATTGACTTCAGCCAAGTCTGTCTGCCCCAATTTGCCATAGATGGCCCATGGCTATGATAAGCCCATTCGGGAGTGTTGGTATCAGCATAAATCCAATAATACCTAAATTACATACATCCCAAAATTGAAAATCTGTCGATGTCTTGGTGGTCTAACTAGTAAGGTGTCAGGATGGGAAACCCAAAGTTCCTAGTTTGACTCCAGGCCAAGACAGATTTTTAATTTTGAGAAATTAGTAAAAATTAAAGTTCAGTTATTAAATAATATATGGCATCACCTTAGCCTAAATTTAAATAAATAATTATTAATCCAACAGATGGTGTAAATTAAAATAATTATTGGGTTGTTCGATAATTAATGTCGTTTTTTTTTCATAGGTGGCGTGAACTGCATATTTCATGTAGTAGTGATTGCATGGCCTACATTATTATAAACTGTTTTAAAGATTAGACTTGAGACTATCTTCAGTCAAAAACTGAGCGTCATTAGTAAAAAACAAGTTGGTTAAAATTAAGTTGAAAATGGACAATCAAAGAGAGCATTATCGGCATATTTTATTGTTTTACTTCCGAAAGGGCAAAAATGCGGTGCAAGCTCGGAAGAAATTATGTGAAGTTTATGGTGAGGACTGCCTTACTGAAC
>AYEL01064163.1:0-13154 GCA_000484575.1 Olivierus martensii
CTGCATGTGAATATTTATTTCTTTTCTTATTTACCCCTACAATGAATTCTAAAAGAAGCAAGGATGATATCAAGTCAATAGCTATAAAGAAGAAACGTAGAGTGATTCGCTTAGAAGATTGGCACGTTTAACACATTTTTGTACCTCGTATATAAAATTTAATTAATAGATTTGAAAAATCCTTGGCAGTGATCACCCATTTTACATGCATTATTTATTCCGATTATCACGGATTCGATTATTACGGTATTTTTCGTGGCAACATTAACCGCGATAATCGAGGTATTCCTGTATATCAGACAGGTCACGTGACCGGCACACAGACATAGGCCTCATGCATTGTATATATGTATGTCACACTATATATATGTGACATACGCTGGTCTTTGTGACGTCATACCCTTTCTAGCTAAACATAGGCCTGAAGTCCATAGGCAGAAGGCATAGCCATTGTTGCTTGACATAGGCCTGAAGCCGGCAGTGGCTTGGCGAAGCCGGGACAAGCACCTAGTCATATCTGTTCCCCCAGAGGGGGAACTAGGTGACTAGGTGCAGGAGGCTGCAGCTGAGCTCTGACCATTAGTTTCTGCGGACAGCACCTGCGGTTTATCCGTCTGTTGGAACTCTACTGTACTCGGAGTGTGGATAGCGTACGAGAGATCCTAACAGACCTCCGAGTGCGGTAGAGTTCCGAGCGATAGGTACTGCGGTATGGCTGTCTGCAGCAGCTGACTCATGAGACAATGGATAGTTCGGACAGCAGCCGCCAGCCACCGGATGTATGGAACTCTACCATTCTCTGGTGTTTGTTAGGAGACTTTATACATAATCTATCCTATACGTATGGTGAGGATAGACGTAATAGATCACATGTATATAGTTCATAGATATAGCATAAACACCTGCGGACATTAGTTGTAGTCCAACGGTTATTCGGAACTATACCATTGTTTGATGGTACTTAAGAGACTTTATATGTCATCTAAGTTGTACGCCTGATAAGGATCGGACTAATAGCTAAGCACTAATAGACGATCGTCTGTGTCATAAGTTCGAATAACTATATCTCTCCAAATATAGGACTCAAAAGGACCATCTCCAAGTGTTTCCTTTGAGACCTCGTAAGGTATTCGAATACCTAATATCGTACATGTATCTCTATTAGGGAAGTCGTAATATTGATTCTCGTTTTCTGCCGCGCGTCGCCCTGGAAACGCCAGGCGCCCCTACCACCGTGAACGGATACCATATGTTGACCGACAAACGGAAGACGTTCTGCTTCGTACGTACGATAGACGTTAGTAGTGTCTACGACATACTTGGCTCGAGACTTAAATGGTCCGAGAGTTACGGCCATCCGAACGACGTTTCGCGTCGGAATGAGGTCGTTATCCAGTCCTATATCGACCAAATTCGGCGTAGAGGTCCGTATACCAATGTAGTATCCCAGTTACGTATCGGAACGGGCAATATATACACGGTCGGCGACGTACGAATGATATCTCCTCTACCGGAGCTCGACCACCAACGAAAGAAGTGGTTGGTATTAGCTGCCTTCGTGTGCACCACCAACTACAAACACCATCTGGTAATACTGCATAGGTATGCCACCGTGGCCATCTCGTTCCAACAGAAAACTGTTTCCAATACGAATACATCCATCAGGAATAATACATAAACTTAAATTATAAAATTGCCCTCAAAAATTTAACACATCCTACTAAAACATTTGTCTGTGGATATCTCGTTCCAACAGAAAACTGTTTCCAATATGAATACATCCATCAGGAATATTACATAAACTTAAATTATAAAATTGCCCTCAAAAATTTAACACATCCTACTAAAACATTTATAGTTTTTTGAATAAAATGAAAAACTAATGACTTAACAAAAATTTAACATACACTAAACCTTTCTCCTCAAAATGGGAAATAAAGTATTATTTCAAAATAATCCATTTTAATTTGCAGAAAATATCACAAAACAAAAAATAATGCATAAACTTGTATTTAAACTTTTTCTTTAAATATAAAATTAAAAGTATCTAAAGACATACAAATAACTCAATTGAGAAAAATAAAACATGTCATTAATTCTGTAGATCAGTGGTGGCTCGTGGATGATTTTTGTGGGAGGGCTGAAAAAAATTATAATAAAATACGTAGCTAAAATACGTAGTGCGGACTGCAATGTTTGCAGCCCATGATATACATATCACAAAAACGTTTATCATGGGTTACCCCCACCTGCTCAATACACTGACTATGCGGTGTGACTCAGTCTGCACTGACTGCAGCCCTGATGAATACGCAATTGCACTGACTCATACAATAAACCAGCGGCGGCTCGTGGATGATTTTTGTGGGAGGGCTGAAAAAAATAATAATAAAATACGTAGCAGAAGTTCCAGCAATTTGTAAGCTTCATGAAGAATTGTAATCAGCAATTGAAGAGTGTGATCCCAAAACGCGTTGAGTCTATTTTGATCATATTTTATTATTTCACAAAATAAAAAATATGATCAAAATGGACTGAACGTGTTTTGGGATCACACTCTTCAATTGTTCCTTGACATCCTAAAATTGTAACTTAAAAACTGTCTCATTTTAGTGGAGCTTCATCTTGTTGCCAGATGAAAGAAACATTCTCATAAATAGTGTACAAATAAACTTCCACTTAAGTAAATAGTATATTTACAAATAAACCTTATTCAAAGTGGAAAAATTATTTTATTGTAGAAGTACTTTCGACTACAAGGAGTTATTATCTAAATAAATACTCAAACTAGCACTTAGACAGGCAAAATAACGATTTAATAAGCAAAAAGTAGTAGCGCTTTCAATCATTACAATCCTTATCAGCTACAAAGAATCACAGAAAATTCTGTGATTCGTTGAGATTGTAATGATCGAAAGCGCTACTACTTTTTGCTTATTAAATCATTATTTTGCCTGTCTAAGTGCTAGTTTGAGTATTTATTTAGATATAGATAGACAGTGTACTATTCATTTTTCTGAGTTACTGGAGTTATTATCAGTTTTACATAAGAACAATTAGAATACAACATTTTGGAATATGATCAATCAACATTTCATATTCCAAAATGTTTTATTCTAATTGTTCTTATGTAAAGCTGATGATGACTCCTTGAAGTCGAAAGTACTTCTACAATAAAATAATTTTTCCACTTTGAAATAAGGCTTATTTGTAAATATACATTCTCATAAATTAGATTATTTTCCAACTTTGGTAGCACAGTGTCTCTTAACATTTCAAGATATGTCTGAGTATTACTACTACATCAAAAAAATAGTTCTACAAGCCCCCATTTCAAATTTCTGTCCAAACAGAGAGACCTGGAATATTTAATTCTAAAATTGCATGGGGATTGCTATCATTCCAATAAACACAATTATGTCGAGTCACTCGGCCATTTAAATTAAATGAGGCCTCATCTGTCCATAAAATTCAATCAGCAAAGTTCTCTTCAACTACAGCAATTATGAATCATTCCACAAACTCTACTCGCCTGTCAAAATCATATTTATGCAAAGCATGCAGAAATCATGGGCAGTAACATGTTAATTTCAGCATCTTCAAAATTCTTGAAGACTCAAGTAAAATATTTGCAGTTCTAAAGCTCTTTTATGTAAAAAAACTAACTGCTCTATGTAGGTACTTAACTCTAAATTATCAAAGGCACTCATAAGCATTCCAAATAAATCTTTTATTACGTTTAAATTTAACACTAGAGAAACATTTTTGGCCTATCATTAGCCATCTTCAACTCTAACCGATAAAATGTTTCGAACAAAATTTTGTTCGAAACATTTTATCGGTTAGAGTTGAAGATGGCTAATGATAGGCCAAAAATGTTTCTCTAGTGTTAAATTTAAACGTAATAAAAGATTTATTTGGAATGCTTATGAGTGCCTTTGATAATTTAGAGTTAAGTACCTACATAGAGCAGTTAGTCTATGAACTTTTTAAGTTGTATCAAATTGATACTGTGTACTAGGTGCTGGGTTTTAACGAATTATTCAGATAACAAACACTTCAGAGAACAAACTGTGGGACCCGCAGACTGATGAAATAACAAGTGGTAAAGCTGTGGCTTAACCATCCTGGAGGATCCGGGTCCCATTCCTCCAATTTTTCAGGAAGGGTCCAGGCCCACCCCGTTGAACCTCATATTTCAACCATCCAGTTGACTCCATCATGGATGTTGGCGAGCCTGTGATGAACTCTATAAGTAGCCACCACCAGATAAAAATATCTCTCAAGGATATGGTGGCTTAACTAACTTAATGGAATGACAGGCTTAGGCCTTGTATGTTCGTAGACATATAGGTAAGGGTAAGAGAACAGTAGTTTTTCTTGATTAAAATGAATTCGGAGACAACTTAAAACAAATCAAAGATTTATTAAAGAAGGTAAGAGAGAGATTTCACTACATTTTGGTCTTAGAATGCACCCATATCAGGATGAGGTCAATAAGCTTGGGATCTCTAAAATGACAATGCTATTCATCACTTCTAAAAAATCCTGAAGAAGAGAGAAAAGCAATCGACATTGATCAGATTCTTTAACGGAAAATAAACAATAGTATTAAAATGCAAGATTATGTATGTATATATATTATGGTTATTACATATAAATATAGTAAGAAATTATATAATTTATTTATTTTTTATTTTTTGGGTCTTCAGAATGAATTAATCAAATTCCCATAAAAATCTATGCTAAATCGATGATTAGTTAATGAACAATTCGGATAACGAACATTGTCTTTGAATAGATTATGTTTGCTAACCGATCACCCACTGTATACCTCTGACTTCCTCATGTTATTATTCCTTGAAGCAGCAAAAACCATAAATTGACTTATGTATATATTTTTTTCTTTGTCTTCTTTTGAATTTTTCTTATAATCTTATTTAAAGTCATCAAATTCTATATAGGCATACAGATAGTCCTCAATTTATGGCCAGTCATATTTATGATAGTGATGTAATTAGTAAATTCTGTGATTGGTCAATGTAATTTGAGTCCCTGACCCAATAATCTGATATATGAAAAAACAGTCTTATTTGTGTCTTTTTCTTGTAATTTTGTGTTCATTATGTTTACTAAGATAATGCATTATTTTAATAAACATAAGTAGTGAGAAATCAATAAATTTTGAGCATTTATGACAATAGGGTTCAAACTGAACCCTACTGTCATACAGTAGGGTTGCCCAAACTTTCTCAAACTAGGCAAGTTTATATATAAGATAAGTATAAGATTACCTATATATATATAAACATATCTTTTATACAGGGTGGGGCAAATAAAAGTGGCTCAAAGAACAGAGTTCCAGGGTACAAAGAAACACAGTAGAGGAAAGGAAATACAGTACTAACCTGACTATAGCAGATGTTGAAATTGACACCATTCATCTCTTGGCACTTTTGGGCCAAGAGATGAATGGTTAATTTTTACTAGATCTATGGTATGGTTAATTTTTACTAGATTTTTTTACTAGATTAATGGTTAATTTTTACAAGATGAATGGTTAATTTTTACTAGATATAAGATCTAGTAAAAATTAACATTAAGCAAGTACACGGGGTGTGGTTATATGCATACATTCACGTCCAATCGTATCCACTCGTCCAGGCCACTTTTATTTGCCCCACCCTGTATAAACTTGCCTAGTTTGGGCATGAGTCATATAGTTTAAAACATAGGATTTTTGACTATATTATACTACTTTTCTATAGATTTTATTCATCACACTATATGTGAAACTGTGTTTGTAAACTTACTCTAATATAGCCCTGTATCCTAGTGTTATCATCTTTATTCTTGGAGCAGTGAGTGTGGATTCACCTAAATAAGGCCCTGAATCAGAGTATTTGTTGCTCCTTGTACCTTATTTGTTATAAGGTACAAGGAACAACAAATACTCAGATAGTATTCTTGAGATATGAAATCATATATATGCATAATTTGGAGGGATGAACAAAGAGTAGAAGTCATAGTATAGCAATTAACATCTTAAGAATTATTCTTTAAGATACTTTTATTTAATACTTTTATTCTTAAGATGTTATCTCTGTCGGATAACATCTTAAGAATAAAAGTAAATAAATTACTATGGAGAACTTTCACTTCTTGCATGAACAATATGACAAGAGGAGAATATGAAAGCACAAAGGAAGTTAAAATATGCATTAATAATTGTACCAGCATAGTATCATTATTCCACCATTAGCACAAGTTTGCACAAGTTCCACCATTATTCTAACCATGGGGCTGCCAACAGATATATCTTTTGTTTGTGTATATTTCTTTTGAAATGTAAAAAAATACAAATTATATGCAATTATGTGGAATGAATCTCTTACCAATTCCATTTTACTATGTCCATCATTTATATAACTTAGCATAAATCTACATATGAACAAGCATACTGGAAGTATTTTTATGGATTCTGCTTTTCACGGAATTTCCAAATGTGTGTTCGATAGATCTCATCAAACTGGTCAAAAATTATAATAGAATCATGGACAAATGCGGTACCTATGGACGAAAGCGGCACCGATTAGATCTTCGAAAAATTTACCTCAGAATTGGTAAACGAACCATGTACCGCTACCATATACAAGAAGTAAAACGTCACGTGACCATCGTAATGACGAAAACCTGCTATGGTTTCATGGACAAATGCGGTACCGACTAGAAGATATTTCAAAAAATTTACCTCAGAATTGGTAAACGAACCATGTACCGCTACCATATGTGACCATCATCGTAATGCAGAACCTGTTATGGTTTTACATCTTGTTTTGAAAGCCAAAAAATACGCTGGGAATTATTCTTACGATTATGTGGGTTATGATTTTATGCTGATATCCAAGGGATAGCTAAAATTTTTTGTACATTAATCAAAAGTGCATTATTCAAACCCGCACTAATCAAAGGATTCCTGTAATCACAGAATATTTTAAAATCGACATATAAACCTAAAATAACACATAGATCAATAAATTGTACAAAAATCATTTTATTGCAATTTTAAAGATTTCTATTATTGTAAACCTGCCATTTTATGCCGTAGGCAGATTTGTGATGACGTTTACATAAAGCCAAAACAAATATCCAGTGTTTACTCCATTCAACGATTCGCCATAGTAACAGTGACGTCTATGGTAAATAGAGGATATAGATTCAGCTGTTGTGGAACTTTCAAGACCAAATTTTTTTTCTTCTTTTAATATGGATGGTATGGGCAGGACCAAATTCGATGATCGACTTGTCTTTATAGTTAGATTTAAGGGATAAGCGATACGATGTAAAACGGATAGCAGTAGAGAATTTACCACTATTTTCCATTTAATGTTTGATTTAAAAATATAATAATCAGATTAAAACATTTTAATCTTTACTTTTAATAAATACTAAAATGCCTTTTCTTTCAGGTGTTGACAACTGGCATGTTTTCCATTTCAAGGTCATTGTCTGCTGTTTTGTTTCCTTCGGTTACAATTCTTTTTATTGTCGGTACAGAAACACAAATATCGAGTGAAGTTTCGTTGAAGATGTCAATTCGAACTGGATTCTGCTTTTCACAGAATTGCTAAATGTGATACCATTCGATAGATCTCATCAAACTGGTCGAAAATTATAATAGAACTATGGACGAAAGCGGCACCGATTAGATCTTCGAAAAATTTACCTCAGAATTGGTAAACGAACCATGTACCGCTACCATATTGAAACAAGAAGTAAAACGTCACGTGACCATCGTAATGACGAAAACCTGCTATGGTTTTACCACAGATTTATATACATAGAATGGCCAGCTCATTGTTTAAAAGTGAAGCCGTAAACGGTGGGGTACTTTCACGAATGTACTGTAGAGGTACCTTCAAGATGTATTACAGTAAATTCTTGTATAACTTGCTCTCCAATAACACGAATTCGTGTAACGATATCACTCTTCTTTAACACAAAGTCGTGTAATTTTACATCTTGAAAGTGTCACACAAAACACTGTCCCTTTCAAGATGGCGTCGCGTACAGGTATCAATACTTCATTGTGATAAGTACTTTTGCGTTGAATGTACGTACATTCAACGCTATAGTAAATTGACTTTATTTTGGTGGCCAGACGTACCCCACTTATTTTAAAAAATGTGATGAACAGATCCTAATAGTTAATAAAAAGTGTGTAGTATCCAAAAATGGGATATTGAACCATTTTTTTATTATAATTTTTTTATAAATGTACGTTTTTGATAATTCGAATGAAGTGCTCAAAATATTTCAATTTTCGCATTTTTCTAATCATTTAATGTTTCGAGGAAGGAAAAAAATAGATTTAAAGGCCATCGAGGGTGAATTGTCAAAAAACCGTTATTATATGTATTTATGCTAAAAAAATGTAGTTATTAAAAAATAACAAACGCAAACAGAATGAATAAAATTTTATTTTATTGACAAAGATTATAATCAAATAATAAACAAGAACATAATTACACTATTAATTGCAAAAAATAGCACTATTAATACAAAATATAAGACAACCTTTTAGTTTACCTGCCACAATGCGATAAAATATGTAGATAGATATATGAATGCTTATTGAATATTTATAATGTTTAAGCTTAGAATTTGTTTTCAATCTTAAATTATTACATGACTTTATCTATTAAATCGATACAGTTGTAAATACAACAACAATTTATTTTAAGCAGTGAAAGTAGAATCTTTCCAAATGAAAAGCATTTCCTATCTATCACCTCGTATTTGCCATTCTTACATTCATATGCTAAACAATATATAACAATAACTCAAAACAAAACAAAAAATCACAAATAGCAAGAAATGCATTCAACTAACGACTCAGCACAGATTACTAATACAGATGGGACACTTCCTATACTCTCAATGGTAACTTTTCAAAATCTCCCCCCTGTCCCTTTCAAGATGGCGTCGCGTACAGGTATCAATACTTCATTGTGATAAGTACTTTTTCATATAGCTACTTATCGGCTCCGTTTTCGCGACTGATTTATATACCGATTTACTACTAGTAATATGACAAAAAATATTATGCAAAAATATCGGATTCCGTGAAAAGCAGAATCTTGCCTTTTTATTGATAGATATACAGTGAAAACTGATTTCACGATCCCCTGCATAAGAAGACCACGATTTTATGGGAACCAAATTTTTTCCTATAGAAATAATACTATTTGAGCCTCTATAAGACGACCACCTCACTAATGCGACTACGACCATCATTTTTTATAGACCAAACATAAAGTGAAACCATTTATAACGACCATAATTTTTTAACATCACTACTAATTTACTATCTTTATTGCTTACATCAATACTGTTTTCTGTTAAACTTAATTAAATTTCATTTAAGCCAAACCACTACAATTGAAAAAATTGCACTGTGCAAATTTTTCCCCATCATTCATACCACGAGGATTGACGTAGATTTCTGGAATGACGAAATCATGCCGTCATTTCTACTTTAAAGTGATATCTTTTCATATGCATGTTCCTTAGATTTGTATCCATGATTTGATAATTAAATTTTGTATTAAAAACGTTAAAAATCATAAGTTGAAGGCCTAATGTGAAGTGATATAGGGAAAACAGGGAAAGTAAAAACAATCAGCCTCCGGATCCGGATGTTTATGTTCTACACAAGTGTATTAATCAAAAAAAATCGCACACATGTGATGCTATCACTGCACTTTGGATGTTGAAACAAGACTAAACGGAAAGTTAATGCCTTAAATTTAGAATAGCCAATAAAAAAATTTAGCAGAAAAATTTAACGTGGAGAAAACATAGCTCCACAAAATATTGTCTCAAAAAGAAATTCTGACTAAATGGAGAAACAACGGAAATCACAATCTTAACCTTTTGCACTCCTTGATTTAAAAAAAATTCTGTTTTACGCTTGAAAGGGTTATGAAATATGATACTTAATATTCGATATTTTGCCGTAACTTTTTTACTTTTTAATTTTTTGGCAGGAAACAATTTATTTTGTTGTCCATATACTCTGTCCTGATATCATTTTTTAATTTTAGTTATAGGACCAAAAGAAAAAAAGAAAAAAAACGAAAGAATTAGGCCTAATATAGGACCAATACTCTGTCCTGATATCGTTTTTTAATTTTAGTTATAGGACCAAAAGGTTGTCCTGATATCGTTTTTTAATTTTAGTTATAGAACCAAAAGAAAAAAAGAAAAAAAAAAATACGAAAGAATTAGGCCTAACTTGCATATGTAAACAATATACAATTTTTAAATTTATTCATAATTTCTGCATCGGATAAAAAAAATGTTGATATAATTTATGATTGAAATTTGATCCCACAGACTGTAATTTGATATGCGTCCTGACCTTGTGTAAACAAACAATCGTATTATCCCTCTCGCAGATGAAATACGGTATTCAAGTACACAAATGTTTAAAATAATTGTTTATTGAAATACGGTATTCCACTACACAAATGTTTAAAATAATTGTTTATTAGCTGTCCTGACCTCGTGTAAACAAACAATCGTATTATCCCTCTCGCGGATGTGTCCTGACCTCGTGTAAACAAACAATTGTATTATCCCTCTCGCGGATGAATTGACCTCGTGTAAACAAACAATCGTATTATCCCTCTCGCGGATGAAATTCACCTCGTGTAAACAAACAATCGTATTATCCCTCTCGCGGATTGTCCTGACCTCGTGTAAACAAACAATTGTATTATCCCTCTCGCGGATGAATTGACCTCGTGTAAACAAACAATCGTATTATCCCTCTCGCGGATGAAATTCACCTCGTGGTAAATAAACAATTGTATTATCCCTCTTGCGGATGAAATATGATATTCTACTACACAAATGTTTAAAATAATTGTTTATTTGCCATTTTTGTATTCTACTACACAAAAATTTAAAATAATTGTTTATTTGCCATTTTTTTCCCATTTTCTTAAAATAATGTCGGATAAATACTTTTTATTTTATAAGAAGTATTAGTACATATGAGAATGTCGACTTTGTTGAAAATTTTGTTATTTTAATAAATATTGCTGTAATTTGTACACGTAGCTATCATCCTGCCATCTGTATGCCAGATTTAGCACTGATTTTTGATAAATTATCGTTTTTATACGTTTTTTACTCAAGATTAGTCTCAGAGCCTTTTAAAAATGGCGGATGGTGAATTATTTCTCTGTATTAAGTCATTCTAAGTCATTAATTTTTCAAAAAATAGTTAAAATATTATAATAATAGCATTTTCAGCAAAGGGGACGGGTTGTCACATCTCACCCCTCAGTCAGTATAATGTAACTAGTCCATAGCCTGAGGTCAACAATTGACCTTGGATAGATGCTGTTTGACAATAATTATGCACCCCTGGTCTACTAGTTACCTGTTTCGACTGCAGATAACACAAAAATTACTGTATTGTTTAAATTTTTGTGTTACATTCAAAATATAACTAATATAAACAAACAATCAGCTGATTTCGAAAAACCATTAGATATCATTATAACTAATATAAACAAACAATCAGCTGATTTCGAAAAACCGTTATTAACTAATATAAACAAACAATCAGCTGATTTCAAAAAACCATTAGATATTAACTATTGTATTGTTTAAATTTTTGGGTTATATTTAAAATATAACTAATATAAAACAAACATCAGCTGGATTTCGAAAAACCGTTAATATTTCCTCGCCAGAATACTAGGACGCCGACTTCCGCGTCGATCGTCAAGTGTGGTATAGGTCGCTAGGACGCCAACTTCCGCGTCGACCGTCAAGTGTGGTATAGGTCGCTTTGTTTCGCTGTTTATCAGCTGATTTCGAAAAACCGTTAGATATTTCCCGCCAGAATCTAGGATGCCGACTTCCATGTCGATCGTGAAGCGTGGTATAGATCGCTTTGTTTCTGTGATAAGTTAGCCGAATTTTGCATCGATTGTCAAGCATGGTATGTTGCTTTGTTTCTCTGATAACTTAAAATTTATAAATTTTTAAATAAAATTAATTTGCATAATTGTTGTTTTTAAAATTTATTCCGTTTTATTCAAGCGATTTAAATAATATGAAAACATAATTTGCATAGTAATCATTTAATGATAGAAAGCTATCTTACATATTTTATTTTCATACATTTAAATTTCTTATACCAGGGTAAAAACATTTACATTTATAGAAATAACAATGTATTATAAAAATTTTTCATATCACAACTTTTGGGATGAAATTTTGAATAGAAACAGTGAAAACAAAAATTTTTCGCACAAAGAGCATTTAATAAATGAATTATATTGTCCACAAATACATTTTGTATTGTGAATGTTGCTAGGAAAACATAATTGATTAACATTATAAAAAATATCTCTGCTGTCTGCTAATTTTGATGCATACCAAACATACTGAAGCATATATTTAACCTTTAACGCTCCTCTTAAAAAAAAATAAACATTCCCTTACGGTCGAAAGTCGCAAAGCATGTTCGTGATCCGAGGTATCACTATTATGTAGTTGCCATTCATGCTAAATTTATTATTAAATAAAATTACGAACGAATTTAAAATATAGATGACGAAAGTCGTAATAATGACAGAATTAAATAAATTTATTGAAGTGCTCCAATTAAGTAGACTACAATCTCTGAAATTCAGTTGCCAACGCTTTAGAGGGTTTTCAAAAAAAATCGCAGATATTGAGGCGGATAATTAAATTTGGTACTACATATAATAAAGCAGGGGTGGCCAACAGGTCGATCGCGGGACGATTTGTAGTCGATCTTCGTAAGTTATCGGACGACTTTCTTACTTCATAGTGCCTTCTCTAGACAACTAAAGCCAAAATTTCGCTTTATTTCTGAGTATGGCCCAAAACAATAGCCAGTAGCAGCAGAGCATTTAGACAAAATACTAAATTCGCTGACGATACCAACATGGCGCCTATGAATTGATAGTTGTGAGAGTTGAAGTGAATTATTGTGTTTGAGATTTATGAGTAAAGTAAAAGGAAAAAACCGTCGCCGCTGACGGATATCTCATTTTGGGCTAAAGTCGTTTTGGGATATGTGGTTTTGGCTCCTATCTCTACTCTGA
>AYEL01064164.1:0-22458 GCA_000484575.1 Olivierus martensii
AATGTCTTGAAAAATTATAAAATTTTTACATTCAAGAAAAAATACACAATCAACTAACTGAGAGGCGCTGTGGTACTGAAATTTCCTTGTTTTTAGCTAAGTGTCCCATCTGTATTAGTAATCTGTGCGACTCAGCGAACGTAGACTCCGGCTTTGTTTCCAGCGGTTTCCTTTGTTCAACGGCTTCCGGTCAGCCTCGCAAAGGTCAGGTGAGAATAATAGAAAGCAGGCTATCTATGGTATAGAAATCTGTGGGTTTTACACTTTGTTTTGAAAACCAAAAATACGCCGGGAATTATTCTTACGATTATATGGGTTATGATTTTATGCTGAAATCTATAAGTTACTTATGCATTTTATGGATTTATATTAGCCGTTCACAAACCAAATCGATTAACTCCACTTTTTGAATTTTTTTAAATTTTAGTGTCAGTACATTTGATTGACTATTAACTATTTATATTAAAAATAAATTTTCTTAATAGTTAAGCTTAACACCATTAAATGACAAAAATTTTTTTGTCCATTGAATAATAATTTATTTCAGAAGCCAATTTGATTAACTCCATATTCTAATATAAATCGTGGCGATTATGCAGTTCAAACGTTTATAAGTGTCGTATTATGCCTAAGACATTTTTTGAATTTACTTTTAAAAGTTAGAAATATATTTTTACATCTTTTAAAATCACTAAATTGGTAGGATCAATTGAGAGACGTGTAAGAAAGATGCGATACCGCCTACATGAAAGTTTGGCTAACCAGTTTTTATTGAATAAATTTTTTGGTTTTAGTCAAGATCTTTCTTTAGTCATCTAGGATAAGACAATAAGAATTTAGTTAAGTAATTTTTTAATACAATAGCATATATTGGATAATAACGGCAAGCTGTTCATTTTGTCATAAAAAATAATTAATCGGTTACTGTTATATGTAGATATTAATAGAATATCGCCTTTGTAAAATAAATAATTTATTATATTAAACAAAGTAAAAGATGATTAAAATCAAAAATAAGGCGGACCATATGGAGAGACTACTGCGATTAAAAGTTGGTTCCCGCTAGCACGGAACCGCGGCGAAATACGCGAGTGTTGCATGTAGTGGATAAAGCAGCGCGGTTTTGATGTCATACCGCAGAGTAAAAACCACTACCGTTCAGTGTCTAAATGGATTCAACTTTTCCGCGACCGTAAAATCCGTCGAGATAATATCCACCAATGAAATCCATGCATTTTGTGACGTTTAATGGTTGGCAACTTGAGAGTCAAGATGGTGGGATTCTCTGTCATTAAATCTCATCTCTAGTCAAAATTGCATAGAAACATTGTTCGTATTTCTTATATTTTCGATCCAACATTTTCTCTTCCTCGATTTTGTTTCAGTTTCCTCATTTACTGCAGCTAATAGCATCATTTTGTAAACAATACGAGTCTTTCGTTGATTAGCGTCCATTTTGTTTTACATGAAATGAATTATGGGGACGGCACTAAGAATCTTGGGGAAAGATCGGAAGAGCGTCTATTAAGAATCTTGGGGAAAGAGAAGCTTATCGCGACTGTGGGAATACACAAGCGGAATTGCCCCTGCGTTTATCTGCGACGGTTTTTGACCGTTCCTCTTTCCTCGGCGGATAGTGGGAATCAACCTTAACTCTCTGAGTTCGACCTCATTCTCGCAATGCTCTGACATTATCTAGCAACCAAACTTTTGTTTAACATTTGAAATATATACTTTTAAAAATATTTTGAAGATTGAATTCGATGGTATTATTATTTTTTTCTTTTCACTTGCCAAATCGATTAACTCCACTAGTCACACAAAAATTGTAAAATAGCGATTACTCCAAGGATATACTATCTTATGCATTTTATATGTCGTTAGATAAAAGCTACACCTGTAATAATACGTTCTACAATGTTTATTTGAATTTATATTTTAAAGGGAATTTTAAAAAATAATATATATTATTTTTATCAATTTTCTCTACTTTTTGTTTTGTGGAGTTAATCGATTTGGCAAATGAGCTGCTCATATGTTACATAATTAATTTATAATATATATATTTGCATTAAGATGTATAATTACATCATGAAAGTATTCTTGCCAAGGAGTTTGAATATAATTCTTGCGCGACATCCTCAAGATGTATTACAGTAAACACCCGTATAATGTGCTCTCCTATAACACGAATTCATATAACGAAATCGCTTTTCTCTAACACAAATTCGTGTAATTTTATATCTTGAAAGTGGCGCAAGACATTACCCCTTTCAAGATGGCGTCGCGCACAGGTATCGATACTTCGTTGTGATAAGACTTTTTTCATATAGCTACTTATCGGTTCGGTTTTCGCGATTGATTTACTACTAGTAATATGACTAAAAATATTATGCCATACTTCGTTGTAATAAGTACTTTTTCATATAGCTACTTATCGGTTCCCAATTGATTATATACCGATTATCTATTAGTAATATAATTAAAAATATTTTGCAAAAATCTCGGATTCCGTGAAAAGCAGAATCTTGCCATATAGTAAACTTCCATTATTATGCAAAAATCTCGGATTCTGTGAAAAGCAGAATCTAGATCGGAATGCAAAAAATATCGGATTCCGTGAAAAGCAGAATCATGCCATGGAGGATATGTCGAAATAAAAAGCAGAATCTTGCCGTCAATTCAGCATAGATTTTTGCCTTCCAAAGTACTTATATACGTTTAAAATAACATTTCTAGCCTGACTGCGCCATATTTCTCCTTGCTTACATATAATTTTGCTATCCGCTATTATTGCTAAATACTAAAGGGCGATGACGTCATTCGTTGTATTTATTTAATTTTAAGTGATTAGCTAATTAATTTAATATTTAATAGCATAACCGTGAAACGTAAAATATTCAACAATTTTTAAACAATGACAAACATTTCAAATTATTAGCTACGGTAAAAAGTAAACTGTTATTGGATAAACAAAACCCGATATTCTATTGGCTGGATTGACCTCTGCAATCCATAAGGTCATTACCATAAAATAAATGCAGTTGCGATATAACAGTCGAATACTTTGCAAACAATTTAATAAAATATTTAAAATTCATATGAATTATACTCGAAAAACTTTTTACGTAAACCAATGTTGTTGTCCACATATGCTGTTACGGCTAATATAAGTAACCCTCATATAACATGGTAAATAGGTTCCTGAAAAACACTGATGTGAAACCGTTTATATGAGGATTACTTGTAATTACGTATTTTTCCATGCAAAATGATAGCAACAAAAAAGGAAAATTGGCAAATCCGCTGACTATAAATGAGATATTATTATTAACCACCACCCATCTACTAAATGCAATGAATGCATTAAGGGATAATGCACTGTATATACCGGGCACCCATACCACCCTTTTTTCTCGGAAACGCGATGAGATAGGAAGTAGAGGAAAAAATTTTGATTATCAAAGTATACCAGAAGAATCGAATGGGCATGATAAAAATTTCGTGGGCCTATCGGAAGAAGTGGCATAAGGGGTCAACTTTGAAATCTCCAATGAAAACCAATGCCGATTTTGGCATAATTGGATAGAATAAAATCTCCAATGGAAACCAATGCCAATTTTGACATAATTGGATAGAACCTTTTGTTTTGAAAGCTTTTTTAATATCACTTACAAATCGTGAGATATCACAATGAAAAAAAGATGCCGCCGCATGTACTGCTGATTGGGCTATTCAAGCAATAATAAAAGGAAGAATCGACATAGGGCAATCTTTGTACATTGCCAAACATTATTGAAGCAGCAAAGACCAGTAATATGAAGATTCAAGGCGAATTCTGGTACTCTGTAATAGCACTCGAACCGCAGGTATGACAAGTCTCGCTATCATAGTTCAGCATGGAGCCATACTCAAGAACAAGGGTTTCTGGACACTGTTAATGTGAATAACTTTTAATAGAGATTCAAAATAAGTGACTAGTGAAAATCATTTTATTTTTTAATATTACTTGATAACATAATTTGAAGATTTTTGAAAAGTATATTCACAAATAGATATTATGATAATTTATTCAAATAAGATAATTAGGATATAGAGAAAGATGCAAAGATATCAGAATTGTTGTTTAAAATAACAAAATTTTTATAAATTTTTTTAGTTTGTATGACATTTTATAGCATAAGATTTAAAAAATTTTTTTTAAATTTTTACATTTTTAAAGCATTAAAATTGCCCAAAAATTTCATGAATGATGTTTGTTTTCTTCAGCAGACATTCCTCTAGCTATTGATTATAATTATTTGGCTGGAAACTAAATGTTCACATTAAGAAAATTGTATATTCAGCTATTTTACATAAAGCATACTTATAAAAAGCTAATGCAGCTTTCTTTTGATATTTCTGCATTTAATAATGGTAAGTATTTTGTAAACAAAAGTTCAAACACATACCACTGCTTCAATATTCAGTTATTCAAAAACGTAAACAACCAAAAAAGCACATAACCGCAGTATAAAAAGTTTTTTTATTTTCCAAAAACTAGCTAATGTTTTCGGTTTTACTAAACCATCATCAGGCATATAGTTCCAATTACAACAGAAAAATAATAGAATAGAAAAGATGTTACTATGGTAACCACAGAATACAGGATTATCATTAAAAAATACATTTCAAAAATTTTTCACAGTATTTTAAGTATTTTGCCTATTTTTTAAATTGTTAATATTATTCCAATGTTTATATTGCTCAGTTATCTCTCCTGTATACAAAATACATATTGCTTATTGAAAAACTTTAATTGAGACAGTAACACAGGAAATATAATAAACAAAATGAAGATATTTTAATATTAATTGAGTATTATTAATGATAGCCAATTCTAGCTAGACTATGGAATTGTATTACATAATCATAAATATGCACATTTTTGTAGAATATCAACTTTGAGATGTTTCTCTTGGTAAATAACTAAATTTAATTATAAAATGTGAATAACTTTTAATAGAGATTCAAAATAAGTGACTAGTGAAAATCATTTTATTTCATTCAAATGTAGTTCTTAAAAAACTTATAAATGAATTGCAAGATGTCATTATTAACAATACAATTTAATGGAGAATATGGTTATATAGTTGAAATTTATGTGCTTCTTGTTTCAAAATCTACAATTAGAAAAACATATCTGCTATTATGGTTGAAACTTATCTACAGCATGTTTATTGGGACAATTTTTACCAGCATTAAAATGTGAACTGATGCTGTTATCTTTCTCCTATATATTTTTCTAAAATTAATAACTATTATATGTGAGAAGTTTAAATATGAAAGAAATAAAATTAAAATATACATATTATATAATTTTATGTAACAATATATATATATGAAATAAATCATAAATAAAAATGGATACATCCAATGAATTTTCCTCAAAAAAGCAACTTATCACACTGTCATTATGACTTCCTAATGTATATATGGATAAATTCGAAAACTTGTTTACTGCATAAATTTTTGTGGTTAAATCTTTACTACCAACAGCAAGAACTCTGAAAAAAATAAATATATAAATTTTTTATGAATTGAAGATTCAAAAACAATCAATTTCACATCATTAAATAAAAATTAACTAACAAATTCAAGTTGCTGAAATTATTATACAGCCTTACCATGATTGTACAATAATATAACATGTAGTATTGTTATATTATTGTATAGTCACTGTAATACTTTATTTTATATTATATTGTAAGATTACTGAATGAGTAGCATATATAAAGCATTTAGCAATTAATGTAATCATGACCAAAAACATTTTCTTACTTTATCATAAGTGTCTAATAATTCCTTCCAATCATAGTTCTGGTAACTATGATGTTTTCAAAGATTAATCCTATGGAGATAACAAATTATTTTAATTCATTAAATTTCTTTGTAATGCCTGCTTTAAAAAAATTTTATTAGAGATTTTACATAAGTCACTGTAAGGTTGTATAATAATTTTATAGTAATTTACTTATGTAATATCTCTAATGAAATTATTTTTATTCTATTTAATTGTTCAGATTTGAGAAAATGCAATTAAAGTTTTTTCTCTGTCATTTCCATAAAGTATGATTGACAGTTGAGTAGCAATAACAGAAACCTTTTTAAAACAGATAATCCACATGATACCACATCCCCACATTTTAATGTTTTTGACTATATCAACATTAATTCTTGCAAACAACTGTTCAAATATATTTCATATTATGAAAAGACTTACAGAAGGATAAAATATTTCTGTATGGATAAATAATCTGCTACAGATCTGAATATTAGGAAAAAGATTTTGCAAATATATGATAAAATCTGTCATATATAGATTTTGTAAAAGATGTTCTTACAAACAAAATGTAGGAGTCCCAATAGGTGGTGCAATGGCTGGTATCATGGCTGAACTAGTTATTAGGAATAAAGAACAAACTGCCCTTCTCCAGATTTTGTAAAAGATGTTCTTACAAACAAAATGTAGGAGTCTCAATAGGTGGCGCAATGGCTGGTATCATGGCTGAACTAGTTATTAGGAATAAAGAACAAACTGCCCTTCTCTCGTTGAACACACACATACATCAAATGCTACAGTACATGGATGATGTATTCATTGTCTCAGATAAAACTAGGTTTATACCAAACATGTCTGCCTTTACTGATCACTCCCTAGGTTTAGATCTTAAAATTGAACAACAGTCTGAGCATAACATACATTTCCTTAATGTAGATATTGTAATAAAAGATAGAACATTTTACACATCAGTCCTCTCTATATACACAGATAGTCACCTGACCCATATATCTATAAAACAATGGCATTCTGATATTTATTAAAATACAAACACACTGCAATCATCCCCAAACTATCAATAAAGAATATGCCACCATAGTACAACATGATTTAACACACGGATACATGCCCCGCTTTGTACAAACATTATGAGACTCCATACAGGAATACTAGACAATTGCACAATACACTGCATACCCATACACAAGAACCACCTTGGACATATCTACATCTGTCTCATATTTGATCCCAATACAACCACTTAGAAAAACGCTTGAAAAGAAAAGCCTCACATTACCATACAGTAGACTAAATACCGTGTACCATATGGTAAATGCAGTGGTGCCTCGCAATTCGAGACTAATTCGTCACCGAACTAATGTCGAATTGAGAAACTGTCGAATTGCGGGACAATATTTCCCATACAAGACTATGAAAAATAGATTAATTTGTTATCAGTCCCATCCCACTTCCATAATGGGCGAGGAGAGAAAGATATACTATAATATTTACTTTATTATATGTGTTTTACTATTGTATAACACACTATAATACGAAATACACTATTTTATACACAACACACAATTTATTAGCACTTGAATGTTGGAATGAAATCTTCCAGCTGACACCCTAGCACCCATAATCTTCTCTCTCTATTGCATAACGTTGCCACAGTTATCATAGGAATGCAATACTCCAGTTACATTTAATTGTTCTGTGAGGAAGTTAACTTTGACCTGTCCTATTTTTATTTTATTATGCACTCTATTATTTAGTGTTATTTTCTTATATTCTAACGTATTATATTTTAGTTTAAAAGTTAACTTACTTCCCACGTTCTCCGTCTCCATCGTTAGCAATCACGTGATTCGGAATCGAAACCGTCCTCCGGAAGAGCTGTCCCGGATAATGACGTCATCTTATCTAACTAATATTACCACTGGTCTGATATGCGAATGTAAGAATGATCCGTATCGGTGTCTTGTTCGGTATATAAATAAATTGTAAAAAAGATGACATGAATGAATTATTCTGTAAGCTAATAACTTTAAACTTGTTACATAAGAATATGCAAATGAGCGAAATGCGGGATTGTAAGTCATCGGTATAAAAACGGAAGCAACTAACGACAGAACGAGGTGTTGTATCAGATGTAGAACTGGTGAGTGACATTTGAGTTTCTTGTAAAAATCAACGATTGTTTGAAGATTGTATCGGAGGTGGAGGTAGTAGAATTTAAGGTTATCTTTTTTGTGAATAATTGATTGTTGATATTTGAGTTGGATTAAACCAGTTTTGTCGATTAAATGTAGATATTGTAATAAAAGATAGAACATTTTACACATCAGTCCTCTCTATATACACAGATAGTCACCTGACCCATATATCTATAAAACAATGGCATTCTGATATTTATTAAAATACAAACAGAGAGTGTCCGACTTGCTCTATCATGTTCCACATTTCCTTCTTAGTTTACCTTTAGATTTTTTTACAGATATCTTTATCCAGTAAATTAAAATTTGGGAAAGTTCTTTTTTACAGATATCATAATCCAATAAATTATAATTTGGGAAAGTTTGGCCTTTTGTAAATAATATGCTAGATATCTTGATCCAATAAATTATAATTTGGGAAAGTTTGGCCCTTTGTCATGTTCCACATATCCTTCAGATTTTATCCTTACTTTTTTTTACATTTTATCATGTTCCACATTTCCTTCTTAGTTTACCTTTACTTTTTTTACAGTGTTCCACATTTCCTTCTTAGTTTACCTTTACTTTTTTTTACAGATAAACATTTCCTTCTTAGTTTATCTGTACTTCTTTTTTACAGATATCTTGATTTACATTTCCTTCTTAGTTTACCTTTACTTTTTTTTACAGATATCTTGATTCCTTCTTAGTTTACCTTTACTTTTTTTTACAGATATCTTGATCCAATAAAAGGGAAAGTTTCAAAATATCATATTTTGTCATATTTTTCATTGTTTTATCATAGTAACCAAAATTTTGCTAAAATTTGGATTTTTAATTAATTTTTTAATCGTTTTATAATCGGATTTACTAATATAAGCGCCTTGTAAATAATATGATTTTAGTGCTTTTTCACACATAAAATTCGATTTGTAAATAATATGATTTTAGCGCTTTTTCACACACAAAATTCGATAAATTAATTTTATTTCAAAATTTATAAATTTTAACTTATCAAAGAAACAAAGGAACCTATACCACGCTTGAGGATTGATGCAGAAGTCGGCGTCCTAGATTGTGGTGGGAAATACCTAACGGTTTTTGAAATCAGCTGATGTTTGTTTATATTAGTTATATTTTAAATATAACACAAAAATTTAATTAGTTATAATTAATAGTATTGCATTCGTTCTAACCTGCGACTTTGCAGTTCTACCTTTCTGCACTTTATCTACAATTTTTTCTTTGTCTCTTTGTTCAATCAAGTATTTTTTTTTTTTTCAGAATTATTCCTCTGGTCAGTTCTCTTTGAACCCATACTTACATTTCACCAAGAAAATAATAATAATAACTATGGTTGCACAAATTTTTTACTTTCGGAAAAATGCAGAATTGAATATAATAATTACAAGTTAATTACTTTCTGAAAAATGTAGAATTGAAAACAAATTTTTTATTTTCTGAAAAATGTGGAATTGAAAATTAACACAAACAACATGGGCAAACACTAAAGTAGCCCAAAAAAGAACTGATAAATAGAAAATGACATCACATAATTCCTTGCATGCGCATGCACCAACCCGCGAACCCAACTGTCGAATTGCAGGATGTTGAATTGCAAGGCACTACTGTAATATCAAATCTCCAACCCAATCACATAAATGCTCTGGGGTGTACACTATACCAATATACAACAACATCCTTCAATAATGTGAAATATATATAGGCAGTACGATAAAGTCTTTAGCAATTAGGCTTAACGAACATAAAAACAATATATAGATGGCCAGATTAACAACTGCATTAGCAAGGAGGGTCTATGAATACGACATAGACATCTTCTGGGATTGAGCCAAAGTTGTAAAATCAGTTAATAACATAGCAGAAATTGGGATAACAGAGGCCATGGTTATCAATC
The DNA here is from genome assembly GCA_000484575.1 of Olivierus martensii. Lineage (NCBI taxonomy): Eukaryota > Metazoa > Arthropoda > Arachnida > Scorpiones > Buthidae > Olivierus > Olivierus martensii. The sequence goes on from AYEL01064164.1 coordinate 9,935, forward strand.
GCTATAGAAACAAAAAATTTTTTGTACTCAATGATAATCCTCCATATAACATACCGATGCCATGGAGTTATATATAAAACTTTTTATTATTTAATCTTTAATTTTTATTATTTATTATATGATTGTTATGGCCACAAATGAACATCCATTTTGAACCTTTCGTATGCTATAACAACGATATAAAAAATATTTACATTATGATTGTGATATTGCACGATACAAAAAAGATGTTTTGTCAGGTGGAAATTACAGGGACAAGCTGCAGTCAATAAAAAAGAATATGCACGATCGTTTTGTAGAAGCAGAAGCAAATAAACAGCTTGTAACACGATATATACTTCAGTAGGGGGCCATGGCTGCAGCTGCTCAATATAATGACAATCAAGAAGACAGCAAAGAACATGAAAACATTTTCCATTTTGTAGCATTGAGCTTGTGGTTAACTTTGTTTCTACGTGAGCATAAAATTTCGAATCGCAAAGTCCCGGAGTACTTTTCGAAAAAAGAGATAACATCACCATAAGCTATTATAGAATCAGCAACACATTTCAACGATTGATTCAAGCAGTTTCGCCAGACTACAATCCTGATTTTATAATTAATACAGATCAAACAGGTTGCGAATATAGAGTGAATGTTTTGCGAACTTATACGCACACAGGAGAGAAGTTAGTCAAACTTTACATCGGAGATTTGAATAAGATTTCTCACTCTTACACTGCACAGTATCCTTTGACAAAATCTGGTAAGCTATTAAATAAAGTTTTTGTTTCTTTGCAAGAATTCTTTCTGAGCTTTGGAGTATATGTTCAGAAGGCTGAATTGATGAACTGCTCAAATTGTGTAGAAATGTTGAAATTGTGTGTTCAAAATCAGGAAAATTAACGATATCTCTATACCAAGAGTATTTGAAAAATGTTATCAAGCCCTATGTTGGAACTAATTCGTTTTTATTTATTGTTGATTCCTGAGGAGGGCAAAAAAACATACATATATACAATGAAATATTCCAAGATGATAATAACAAACCAACATGCAACTTGCAGATAATACCGCCAAAATGTACACCAATCTGTCAGCCGTGTGACGTATACTTTTATAGACAAGTCAAAATTATCATCAAAAAAATTCAAAACTGCCCTGATGTACTTACTGATGACCAAAGTATACAATTGAACACTCGAGCTGATGCTATTCGCATACAATCTATTATGTATTATTTATTATCAGCACCGAGATTTAAATATATGCTTCAGTACGTTTGGTATGCATCAAAATTAGCAGACAGCAGAGATATTTTTTATAATGTTAATCAATTATAACTTCTACTTTAGGAAGACTCCCAACAAACTGAAGAAATGATACAATAATTAAAACAAAATATTAAAAAAAAAATCTGCTAATGAGACATGACCTCTAGTGAAACAAGCGACTTACAAGTTAACCAACTCCGCCTAAATTGTAATAATATGAAAAATTTTTATAATACATTGTTATTTCTATAAATGTAAATGTTTTTATCCTGAAAATTGTAATAATATGAAAAATTTTTATAATACATAGTTATTTCTATAAATGTAAATGTTTTTATCCAGATATAAGAAATTTGAATGTATGAAAATAAAATATGTAAAATAGCTATCTATCACTAAATGATAACTATGCAAATTATGTTTTCATATTATTTAAATCACTTGAATAAAATGGAATAAATTTTAAAAACAACAATAATGCACAAAAAAGTATTATTTACATGTCCTAAAATAATTAAAACAAAATATTAAAACAAAAAAAAAATCTGCTAATGAGACGCGAACCCGCGACCCTAACATAACTAGTGAAACAAGCGACTTAACCAACTCCGCTATTCCGACAGATATCAAAAACCATTACGTTTCATGTATATATTCTGCATCGCTGAGTAAACCCAAAAAAATCTGCTAATGAGACGCAAACCCGCGACCCTAACATAACTAGTGAAACAAGCAACTTAACCAACTCCGCTATGCCGACAGATATCGAAAACCATTATGTTTCATGTATATATTCTGCATCACTGAGTAAACCCAACTTTGTGCCCAAATTTCTTGTAAACAAAGACCCATTCACTCAAACCCCTTTAGGGGTTTTTATCATCTATATATAAGCAACTGAATAAGCTATGACTCATTCGGTAAACGATTTAGAGATTCATGGCATCTCCTTGTCAGTGCCTTTTAAAAATGGCGGATTGTGAATTATTTCTATGTATTTAGTCATTCTAAGTCTCACTCAAACCCATTTAGGATTTTTATCATCTATATACAAGCTACCGAATAAGCTATGACTCATTCGGAAAACGATTTAGAGATTTGTGGCATCTCCTTGTGAGACAAATCTTTGAGTAAAAAACGTATAAAAAGCGAAAATTTATCAAAAATCAGTGATAAAACTGGCATACAGATGGCAGGATAATATGTATACAAATTATAGCAATATTTATTAAAATAAATAAATTTTCAACAAAGCGACATTCTCATACGTACTAATTCTTCTTATAAAATAAAAATTATTTATCTCACAAAATTACAGCAATATTTATTAAAATAAAAAAATTTTCAACAAAGTCGAGTCATACGTACTAATACTTCTATTAAAATAAAAAATTTTCAACAAAGTCGACATTCTCATATGTACTAATACTTCTTATAAAATAAAATGTATTTATCACACATTATTTTAAGAAAATACGAAGGAAAATGGCTAATAAACAATTATTTTAAACATTTGTGTAGTAGAATACCTTATTTCATCCGCGAGAGGGATAATATGATTATTTGTTTACACAAGGTATCGGATTACACTCAGTGGTATCAACTTACAGAATAAATTGTCTTCATTAGTTGGAAAAGTTTTTTAGAATTATGAAGTATTGGTATCATTAGATTGTCGGAATATCATCAAGAATGTAAATTATATAAACATTTTTTTTATCTGATGCCAAAAATCATGAATAATTTGAAAAAATGCATAAAATTTACATATGCTAATTAGGCTGGATTTTTTTCCTCTTATTCTTTTGATTCTTTATCAAAACTAAAAAAGGATATCAGAATACAGTACATTTCTTCTGACAGAATCCAATTTTTTTGTGCAAAAAATAAAAATGCAAAAAAGTTATGGCAAAAAACAAAAAATCATAATCTTTTTAAATGGCCGCGCTAGAGCGGTAGACCATTAAAAAAAAGATTTTTTAGAATCGCAAAGGGTTAATTATTTCTGTTTTTTTTTTACCACAGTCAATGTCTTGTGTTTTCATTTTTCACTTTTTCTGATTTGTGACATTATGTAAAGATAAATAACAAAAACTGATACAGTAAAAACACTATTTTACAATAAGAAGTGTACTGAATTTAAAAATTAGTTTGACTATAATGCCTGCACAATGAACAAATACTGACTGACAATATGTTTATGTCAGGTTCTCTCTCTCGCACATTGATAAGTTGTGACATGAAAATTTCACGTGGGCGGCATGACTGTTCACAGAGTGTCGGACTACAGAGACTCAATTGTATATATTTATTTATTTATTGTATGACATATGATGTATATCAAATTTCAGGTTCACAGAGTGTCGGACTACAAAGACTCAATTGTATATATTTATTTATTTATTGTATGACATATGATGTATATCAAATTTCAAATTGGCCCACAACTTCCAAAAAAGTTACGCACCCTTGCATTAGATGAATAACGAAATTTTGGGTAAAGGCTATATTACACTATATGTATATTTATTCAAGTAAAAATAATTTATGAGAATCTTTTCATTTGTAAATTTATTGCAGTGTTTATTATATTTTTTAAAGAATAAATGTAAATGTGATTTAAAATAGTAACCTATAATAATAAAATTACCATACTTATAATTTTAAAATTTTTTGTATGTTTGTCAATTTTATCAATAATTTTGTGTTTTATTTATTCAACAGTGCTGTTTTTATTCAAATAAATTTAATAATTAAGAAAATAAAAGCATACTTATTAAATATTAATACTCACTTATTCCAGCTCGAACAGCTGGTGAGGAGGGGATGGCAGCAGTAAAATTTTGTGTTGGAGGACCTGTATATGGATGCATTGTAATTGTATTCTGCACAGGAAAAGGTTCATAATAAAATGTTCTAGATGGTAAAGGAAATGAATTCCCAGCTTGTACTCCTGTTCTTGATATAGAAGCAAATCGAACAGATGTTCCACTATTTTTATAGTAAAAGTATATAATGAAAAAATTATAGAAAGTTCAGCAGCAAAGTATATTTTAAATTTTTTAAGTTTCTAATTACATTAAAACAAAAATTAGATCAATATTGAATATTACACTCTAGAATTTTTGGATTGAATTCACTTTACAGTGATGTAACAAATTTATGGTTTCTATAATGGATCAATATTTAGCAATGATTTCTAATGTTGTTCGATATTTTATAAAAACTCTTCTCCTTATTTGATGTTTGTAGATAAACTTATCTTGTTTTTGTTCAAAAGACATTTTATATTATATAAGGAAATATATTCAATAATGGTAATATTATTCATTAATTTTTCATGAGCTTAAATAATTTGCTATAAAATATTTTTTTTTTGTCATTTGCATATCTCCATTTAATTTTGAAAATTATCACTTCAATTTAATATTTTTTATTTAGATTTAATACTTTCTATTTAAATTTGTTAACTGCCACATGGATATACTATTTGTCCCTTGAATTTATTACTTACCACTTTGATTTAATATTTGACACTTAGCTTCATCCTTTATTACATATATTTATTGTATATAAAGAATTATTATTAATTTATATTAGATAAGTAATGTTATTATGTCAAGAATTACTATTTTGCTTATTTATATGAAATGTAAAAAAGCGACTTCAGTCTAATAGCTATTTTACCATATGTTTGCAGATATATTTTTTGAAAAATACCGAACAATCCCACTGTGCAGCCAAAAAGTTGCCATCATTAGGAAAAATGACATTATAGTTACTGAATGAATTAAATTTAAATTCATTGATGTTTCAAATGAATCAATTTTAATGTTTTAACTTTTTTGAAGGAAATGCATTAGTAGTTGTATTTGATGATGACGATATACATTTAATCTGTTTTTTCATCTTAGACCAATTGTAGACATTTGTCCAAACATCTAGTGTTACAGGTGGTTCTGTTTTAAATATCTTCAATCCATTACTATAATTTTCAGACTATTGCTTAATGTATTCAAAAATTAAAGTTATAAAATGAGATACTGGCCATCATTCTCTTAATGTAGCTTCTTGTTTAATCACCTTATTGAAACCTTCTAAAGCATTATTAATGTTGGGAATAACTTACAAATGCTTTTGAACAGTTATGATTGTTTTGAAACCATTTTCTGGTAAAATATGAAGTATGAATGACCATGCGCAACATATATAGATATGCGCAACATATATAGATTACGTCAAATATTAAATAAAAGTGAAAAAATTTTATATTGAAGTAGCAAGAATTAAATCTAAGTGGCAAATATTAAAATTCAAGTGGAATTTTTTTCTTTTATTTAATAGCCAGGAATTAGTGGCAAAAATATTTATTTTTGTTTCATTTTATTTTCTTTTTATTGTAATAGTAATATTTTTATAGCATTACACATATAGCAAAATGATTAATTATATTAGCATTTGCAATTTTTTAAGTGACATCCTTGAATTTAAATTTTTTGCATTTCAATTTATTCTTATAGCATTTTAATAATACCCATTTCTAATCAATTTAAAAAAGAAGCAATTGGGAATTAATTATCATGTAACTTTGAAAATCAATTTTCTTAAGAATTTTTTTAAAATTTTATACAGTTTTATTGTTTTTTGTCATGCATAATCTATTAACCTCTGCTGAATTAACAAATTAATGTTTATAAAATATAAATTAAATGAAATGTTATGGCAATTTCATGCATTTTAGAATATTAAATTTTTCCTGCTACATTAAAAAATTCATTAAAAATTGAAATTTCATTACCAGATAGAAAGAGTCACACTATACTAAACTACAAATCTGTGGAACTAGGTCAAATTGACTAATCTCCTTTAGCAAAAAACACTCAGTACATATAATTTTAAATACAATTGTATGACTAATTTTTATTTTTTATCATCAATTCTCAAATTGTATCAAGAGTATTTGTATCATTGTAATTAATAATGTCCTTAATAATATTGTATAAATAATTCTTGGTTTACAAACTCCCAGGTTAGATTAGATTAACTTTTGTTAAACTGATATATTGCAAATGAGACACCCTATATCCAGTAATGACTATTTTTAGAGCCCATCATAGCGAGATCACAGGGCGTCATTGATTCGAATCCTAGAACATCACGATCTGACACCATCTGGGTTTTAACCTGTATCCCCAACACAGAAAATGTCAAATGGTCATAAATTCATGACATGAGGTCCAGGATTTAGAGATTGACTCAAAATCCTTATTTCTAACTAAATTAAAACATATTTATTTAATGTAAAAAATATATATGATAAAGCAGTTAATTATACATGACTGACTTAAAGCAATATATACAATTAGGCTTAGCAGTTTATAATTATTACAATCTTTGAGAAAGAGTTCTGCTGTGAGAGAGCCCTGCTTTGCCTTCCCACACATACCTGAGAGAGAGTTTGCTGACATTAATTACTAATCCATCTTCTGAGTATTTCACATTACCCAGATTGTTTATATGTCCACTCAACACAATTCTAAAGTTCTATAATCAGTTCACACAGTTTGTTCACCTACAGTTATTTATATTCATCGTCTTCGTTGGTCGTCACTGTTGACCACCATTGATGTCAATCATCTTCGTCAATCAGTTATCATTGTTGACATTGTCGTCGTCAAACACCGTCTCCATCAGCTGCTCCAACGGGACGAGTTGTGTTCCCATCATTAAGCTTACATGATTGTCTTCTTTATTCACCTTTTTAAAATTATTTTCTTCTTCTGACTGTCTTTTGACTAACTATCCTCTCCTCATTCTCAACAAGGAAGTGTCCATTTTTATTTCACTTTTGCAACAAGGAACTTTCCCACAATTTTTGACAAAGAACTAACAAATATGAGGAGAAGTTCCTTGTTCATTATACTTATTAATTAATTAATTATTTTTTTTTTTACCATTTTTATATTGATATTTTAACAAAATTCTATAATTCAATTTATAACCAAAGGAGTGACATTTGCAGGTCTGGAACCTCACAATAAGCTGACCAATATACATAATTGGGCCAACTAGTAGAATGAAGGATGGAATTCAACAAGCCAAGTTCAGACCTTATTGAAAAACTGGAGGCACAGAATCCTGAATTGAACCCGGATTCTCTAAGTTGATAAGTTATGCAGCCACCAAAGTTCCCATGTTTGCAAGTTTTTACAAAAAAATTGAAGACAGATAGTCCTTAATTTATGATCAATCATACTTACAATGATGATGTCATTAATCAAATCTGTGATTGATAAATGCAATTAACAAAGAATTTGATTCCCTGATCAATGGTCCGGTATATAAAAAGCATTCTTTTTGTATCTGGTTCTTATATTTTTGTGTTCATTAACTTTATTATGATAAATTAAGAGTGTAATAATAAATATTGGTAATGGGAAAACCATAAATTTTGGGGATTTCTGACTTATAACCATTCCAACTTACAACAATTGGGTTTGAATTTCATTGCAAATAACCATTGCACCCTATACATGTGCTCCTTGAGTTAAGAACCTAATCTGTACAAGTTTTGTTCATAACTTGGGTTGTTTGTAACTTGGATACTGCTGTTATTTTGCCTCTAAAAATACCGAAATAATATATTATATACTGTATTTTATAATATATTTCATAAGTGTACCAATTACAAGTTTCTTATATCACAGATTTGAATGAAAAGTTTTGATTATAAATTTTAGCAAAGGTTTTTTAGTGTAATTGCTGCCATCTCAAAATACTGTCATACGTTAACAATCTAATCTATCGATCTACCTATCTAATTTTATATTGTATTGATAGCTAGAGAATTCTGCTATTACCATGTTCAAAATCCTTGAATAGTTTTTGAAATTTTATGAAATTTGAAAATGAAATTTCATATTCATAACTTGAAAATCACATGTTTATGAATATTAATTGAAATAAAAAATACTAAAAATTATAAATAAGCATTACAAACCATGTATATAGCTAAAGAATTCAATAAGGTTAAGTCATCTCAGAAAGTATATCGTAATAGATAGCAAAAACTCTTATCATCTGTTATGAAGTCAGAAAAAACAAAATGGCAACACAAGGAGTGGAAGTTGCACATCTTCTGGTTGCCATGGTTTTACCAGAACATTATGTATATAACTTATTCCTAGATTGTGCCTAAAAGCCTGTTTCCACTTATGTTTCCACTGAATGCACTGTGCACGACTCACAGTGTGTGGCGTATAGTGCACTTGTGGAAACATTAACCCACGCAGACAAATAGTGCACTGTCCGCTTTATGCTGTCATCTAGCGATAATAGATATTTCTGCTTTCTGCTAGCACACAACAAAGCTTTCTGCTAGCACACAAAGCTCACATGTGGAAAACATATTGATATATAGATCATTGGGAATACATTACTAGACAAAGAAAGAAACTTTTATAACTGAATGAAGCAAATAATAATATTTTTCTTATCATTTCTTTGGATCTAGTAATAAAATTATTATTTTACAACCTGTAGCAGAAGTAATTGACTTTCTCAAAAATTTCTCAAGAGAGATTGCTGAGGAATATGAAGAGGAACTTTTGAAAGTTGTTAAAAAGTAGATAAACAACATTAAATTCTGTTTATGTTTCATCTCTGATTTCAATTCATTAAATCAAATTATTAATAATATTAATTTATTTTTCTAGTATAAAGATGATACAACTATTACAACAAATATTTAAAAATCAGTGGCTAACATGATTATGATAAGATATTGCCCCTGCAGGTGAATTAAAAAATCATTTCTAGCTTCCATTCCTGTCTATGTCTGTTCAAGGTCATCACTCAAGGTTAAGCTGCAGTAAGAGGGAAGTGGAAACATTTTAAGAAGATAGTGTGCTGCGCATTTGCCACTATTTGCACTAGAGCATTTTTTCATCCGAGCGAAGTAGGTTGAAACAGGCCTTAAGGCAGTAGTTCATCTGTATAATAATAATGAAGAAAAAAATTCTTCAACATTTATATGACAAATAAGTTTTAATTATTATAATTTGCTTCATTTTAAAGGCCATGTTTTTATTTTTTTAGATAAGAGAAAGAAACCCTGTGGGCACATACTAATCACCAAAGGTGCAAATCCGACAATCCAATATAAAAGAAAATAGTCAGTGAAAATATTTGATATCTAATTAGAAACAATGGTAATTATCATATCAGGAATGAGTACAGTAATAACTCTTACTGCAATCAGTGTGTTCAATCAGTATATTGTATATTTTGTAATAGTAATGTAGGGCTCACGCAGGGCTCTGAGGTGAACAACAGGTGTTAGGCCTAAAAGCAGTAAAGATGCGTGAGGTAACGACGGTGAATGAGACCTGTCGGTGGCTTAGACAAGAACAACATTGAATAAAATTCAACAGCTTCTTTAATAGTCAGTCAAAAAGAGATTTCAATCTTACAAGCTTTAGCTCCCAACAAAGGAAATGAGAGAGATATACCTTGAGGTAACTTATTTCTGTAAACACTGCCGAGTCGAAGAGAGTGTCACAAATAGAAGACAGTCTTTAGTTCAATCTAGAAATCGGTGGATGGTGATTACCACAACAGATTACACCCTGTATTTGAGTATGACGCACATTAACAACTCATTAATAATACATAAAAAATGACAAACTTGATAGTAGAGGTGATAAGCATTCAATTCCTTCAGTTCTGTTGTTGGATTGTAATATCAATTTTTGATTGTTAGATGTTCAGGTTGTATTTAATTCGGGTGGAATATGAGTTGAGGAACAAACGGTGTCCGAATGTCTGTCTGGGATATCCAAAGTGCGGCGGTCAAGCCAGCCCAAAGAAACAAGCCAAGAAAAAAGGAAATGAACTTGCGTGTTCTCGCTCTTTTATAATCTTGACCTTTTAGGGTGCCCTTTCCCAGGGATGTTTTTCTCTTTAACCCACAGATGGTTCAGGTATCATTTCCTGAAATCGGAACTGACACCTGTATAAACCAAAAGAACAATGATGAAACTTAATACATCCTGTTATTCTATTTCGACATCGCCATCGCATTCCTCAATTCATCTCTGAGGAGGGGGAGAAGATTCCTGATCCCCACAATAATAGAGTCTTCTAAACCAAAATTGTTAAAAAATAGCAAGCCACATTACTACGGATTGTAATCTGTTTCATATTTTTAACATGGTAGTGCCCGTGCTATATTCAATAAAGTTGTTAAAATTTCTTGCTACTGTCCAGCAGTGTATGTTATATGGCTCTGTTCAAACCTGTATTTATCAAGTTTCTATGCAATTTTTGTATGGATCTCTCATTACATGTGGCACTGCCATTATTTGTTATAGTTTAAAGCAAGTTTTGCTCTCTAGTATCAAAAAATTTGATTTTTATTTTTTCCTAAACAATAGTAAAACAATAAGATATTTTAAAAATAAAATCTTTATAAAATTTAAACTCCATTTAACTAGTTTTAGTTTGTTTATTATGTAGGAATAAAGTTCATGATGTGGTAGTGTCCAGTTCTTTCGCAGAACTAAATGGTTCGTTTATTGAAGCATACTTCTATGGACTCACCAACAGTTTACTATATACAAGTTTATTTACAAACTATATAAAAACATAATGTGAAATACAAAAAGTAAACGTTCACTTGGAAAGACTGGATGATACAACGTGTGATGAAATTATATACTCGCAACAAACAAAATAAACTTTCCATGGGAGAGTGACTGCAAGTGCCCACAGAAAAAATGTCCTAAAGGTCAACTTGGAAATTTCTAGAAGTCCACTGCTGTCTGGTCCACTTCTGCCAAACCTCTGGGAAATCAAACTCTGCAGAGAATCATGACAAAAGTTCTCTTCTGTTGAGGCTCGTTGACAAACTATAACCTAGGAACCTACCAAGTCTGGCCTGTTCCGGCTGCCTTCGTTAGACCTTTGTTCCTCTTTTCTATCTTCCACTTGCTTTAGTATTGTTCCTCTTTATTCCCATGTTGACTGTCCTTTCTTCCCATGATCCAAAGGTTTATATGCTTGTTTTTCTCCTCCATTGAATTTGAATACTAAATTGTAATGGAGGAGACTAAAGAGACAAAGGAAGTAAACACATTATCAAAAGTTCAGTTGAAATACTAATCCCTCTTTAAGCTGGTTTAAATATTTCACAATTATCTGTTAATGTAGTTTGTCCTCAAACTTCTTACCTGTGGAGTTCAGGTCTATATTCTGACAACAGGATTTATTACATTTCTAGTAAAATATGTTTAGTTACAGTTATAATAAAATATTTAAAAATTTTTTAAAATTAGGGAATTCTTCATTTTTTGCTTTTACAATTTAGAATAATTGCCAATATCTGCTTTATTGATAATTAATCAAAAATTGAAGAATTATAATATAAAATTAATTTCTGTTCCATTATATGAAATAAATCTTCTTGACTTTTAAGAGAAGAAAAAACTTGTATTCAGTTTTGCATTTTGAAAATACAAATATTAGAAGGTTAGACAGAAATACCAAAAAATGTATTTGACATCTGATTTCTAATATATCATAATATATATTTTACTGCATTAGTTTTTCCACTTTGTATATCAATGCTTTATTAGGTTATTTGTTCATTCTGTCAAATGAAGATTATTACTTTCTTATTTATTTTGAAATAAAAAAAATTATATTTGTAACAGATCTGAAAAACAAAGAATATTTTATTCAGTTTATATTTTATTTAGAAACAAACCGAATAAAATATATTATTATAAAAATTTAATTTCATATAAGAAAAAACAAAATAATATGTTGATTTCTTTTACTAAATTATCATCAGAAGTGACACTGTACTATATGAAATAAATACACAGAAAATTCCAAGTTAAAATATAAAGAAATTTTACAAAAATATCATCAAAACAACAGTACACTTCTAAATAATCAAGCAAAATATTCAATCAGATTATTTTTTTTTATATCAAGAAATTTCCCACACAATTTGATCCAGTTCCATTTATTACCATAATCAAAAACCTCGTGCCTAGCTAACTTCTGCCATCTTTCAACAATAATAAATTTAAAACTAACAAAATTTCCAGAACTATTATTACAATTTATGATGAAATAATAGGAATTTGAATTCATATTAATACTTCTAATAGTAATTCTGATAATGATGATATTATTATTATTATTAACTCTTTCGCAAAACGAGCGTAAAAAATCTCCCGTCGCAGCATTTTTTAATAATTTTAT
>AYEL01064168.1:0-18129 GCA_000484575.1 Olivierus martensii
ATACAGAAAAAATGCTCTTTAATATAAATATTAATTAATTAATTAAAATAAATTATTTTAAATAAAGTTTGGGCCTTATTCAATTTATACAAACTTTTTACAAATATTCTAATTTCAAACAGTAATTAGAGCACTACTATTATTGCAGATTTGAGATTATTTAAGTTGTTATAAACTTAACAGCATACAAATAAAACTTTTTTCTAGATACTGTGAATTGTGAAAGAAAAAAATCAAACTAAATTTAAAAGTATATTTATTCTATTAAATTGAAAATACAGTAGTTTTAATATAACATAAAAGAGAAAAAAATTAAAAGTCTAGCAATATTTTAAAATTCTATCAGATAAAATTAATACTGATTTTATTATTATGAAAATGATTAAATTTCAAAATATTCAATTCTAAATAAATATATTAAATAAAAAATGCATTGTTTTCTTAGAGAAATATTTTAAAATTCTATCAAATAAAATTAATACTGATTTTATTATTATGAAAATGATTAAATTTCAAAATATTCAATTCTAAATAAATATATTAAATAAAAAATGCATTGTTTTCTTAGAGACAATTAAGATACCATTTTTTGTTTGATTTTAAATAATATTTTAAATTTTATTTATTTAAATATTATTATTAATTGCTAAATTTATTTGTATATTCAGAAATTTTTTTTCGTAAATTCAGTCGCAAAAGTTAACATTCAAGTTAGTTAATTTTTTTAAGGAAATGCATATGATAAGAACATCTATTTTGTCTGAAGTCACGTATGTTGACAAGTTAATGAAGCAGAAAAACTATTCGATATCATCAACTGTATTTAAAGAATAATGAAAATCTTAATGGAGCATGTAAAGTGCATAGTGAATTGGGAACTAGAAAGCACACATTATTTGATTAAATACTCATAGGAGATTTGAGAGAATACACCCTGTCTCTTTTCTCTAATAAAGGTAACAGTATGGATAATTTATAATTATTACTAGAAAGAATATGGATGATGCTGTACTCTTTCCAAAGTAGAGTATTGAGAATTGTTTAATAAAATATAAAATTGATTGTTAAATTTACTGAAACTATATCACTGTTTTCAAAGTTTTACAAAAAAATCATTAAAAAATTTTGATATATTTTTATGGTAATTGGAAATTAACATATTGGTTATATTAGATTTAAAGGAAATTTTAAATAAAATAATATTTATTTATATAAAAAATCATTCTTGAACATGCAGTATTTTGCACTATGTCCAGCTTCTTGTATATTGATTTTTATGTTAACATTTGAAATACCATTTAGCATTTTCATTTCCATATGCAATGAAATCAAATAATGAAAAATCTGATGATAAAAACTTTGATTTTATTTAATAATGATTATGTAGTAAACAAGCAAAATAAATATCAGTTTAGTATACTTAAATATAAAGCAGTTGGTAAAAAATAAAATTATTTTATAATTATGAATTGTTAATTATGAATAAGTTGTATACACATTTTTTTATATTGCATTTTTTATTATTCATTTATTGACAACTTTCCAAGTGTGTTTTCAAAAACATAACTGTACACAAGGAAAGGACAGCTATAATCTCTAGTTAAAAAATTGTGAAATAAATTTATGAGCATTTAGTAAAGATATTTTTAAATATTGAACATAACTTTTAACTCAATTTTTATATTTTAGTACATATTTTTCATTATTCAATAATAATAATAATAATAATAACACTCTCACAGACAAGCAAAATAAAGTTACCTACATTATAGACATCTCAATACCTGAACAGAACAAAGTTACCTACATTATAGACATCTCAATACCAGACACACACAGATCCAGGAGATCGGAAGAGCGGGATACATTCACCCAAAAAATTAGCAAATACACAGAACTCTCGCAAGAAATTAAGTTGCATTCACCCAGAAAATTAGCAAATACACAGAACTCTCACAAGAAATATTCACCCAAAAAATTAGCAAATACACAGAACTTTCACAAGAAATTAAGAGTCTCTGACATTATAGACATCTCTATACCCAACACACACAACATCCAGGATGCATGTATTATAGACATCTCAATACCAGACACACACAACATCCAGGATGCATTCACCCAAAAAATTAGCTATATCAACACACACAACATCCAGGATGCATTCACCCAAAAAATTAGCAAATAACAGAACAAAGTTACCTACATTATAGACATCTCAATACCAGACACACACAGATCCAGGTTCTCACAAGAAATTAAGCTTCTCTGGGGAATGCAAAAGTAGTTATAGTACCCATCATTCTCTCCTCCACAGATGTAATCATACATTACACAAAAGCCTCAAAACACTAGATCTACATCCCAAGACATACATAACACTACAAAAAGCATCTCTACTCAATACATGCAACATAGTAAGAAAGTTTCTCAACACTGACACAGACAGTTAACTCACAATTAAACATCACAAGTAGCTATGTCTTGACTCGTGTCCGACATAGCACATTGACCGGAAATATTCCGTGCCCACATTGATGTACTATAACATAATAATAATAATCTATTTAAAGGTCAACTTCCTCATAATAGAGATCTGAGAACTAGTGAAAAGAATAGATGAATGAGATTTGTTTAATAATTTCATAAAACATATAATTTTTTATAATTTAATATGCAGTACTGTACTGCAATTATATTGATATTATGATTATGATATTATTATAATGATAATTAAAGTTGATATCAACAGTTAACTCTTGATAGTAAAGTTAATATGAATAGTTTACTCTTGATAATAAAGTTATAATAACCATTATATTATATAAATTTACACAGAATCCCATTATGATAGTTATATCTCCAGTCCTGCAGTAAGCTATGTATATATATGTACATACACAGAGGATCCCTGACTTCTGACAGTGGTATTTGCCATCTTTAGTGCTATAAATATCCTTATAGTAAAATTTTCCATGAACTTGTGGACTGCTGCCATAAATGATTTTACAATAATAGCAGCCAATTGACTGGATAGCCAAGTTGTTGTTATGATGGAAGCAAGCTGTATTTTCTCCATTCATATTTATTCATATTCATATTTCATCTCAGATTCATCTCAGGTATTCATATTTAATCTCAGATTTCATACTTCTAAATTTTTTTAGATGTCCAGGCTCAATCCATTCAGTCCCATCCTAAATACATGGAAGCACTGAATTCAGATTCCATATTTTTGAAAACTTTTTAATGGATCCAGCCTGGGCATCAATTTACCTACTGTAAACTCCTACTGGCTCTACAATAGATGTGTATAGTTTGTAGATGAATCTGGAATAGATACCATTATGTAATAGTCAGCCAATGATTGGAAAGTAGCATTAGAAAAATAACTGATTATTTTTGCTAGAAACTTAGTTAGATTATTTGGAATTAAGCTGCTAATGGATACTTTTGGCAGTAAGAACTTTTAGAGATTCCATAGACTATTTAACATCTTCAGTGGTTAGGAAGATTGAAGGATGGAGTCCAACAATACTGGTTGAGCCTCTGCCTCTCTTGAAAAATGTCAATGTCATGCAAGACCTGGAATTGAACTTGAATCTTTCAAGATAGTAAACAACTACTTTATCATGCAATGGATACTAGAAACTTGAAATATAGGAAAATAACTTAAGCATTTCATTTTTGTTTTTAAATTGTGTTTTCTTCCCATATAAAGTTCTGGTAGGCATGAAATATATAATTTCCTTGTTTTAAAGAATAAACAGCATTTATTCAATATTACTGTATGCTATAAAAATAAACTGCTTAAGATTATTAAAATAATAACTTCAAACCAAGCACTTTTTACAGCAGTAAACTCAATAAATATTTTTTATTTTATTTTGTAATGTACTTTTGGCTTATTGCAATTTTCAATGCTATAAAAAAATATATATAATAATTTGAAATGTTGATCAAACATTGTTATCAATTTTAAAAAAATGGTTTTTCATTTTTCTAAAACTGATAACAATGTTTAATTAACATTTTAAATTATTCTGTAGGTTTTGTATAGCACTGAAAATGGCAATTAACTGAAAGTACGAGGATAATTCAATAAGTAAGTTACAAATCGAAGTTGCGACCTTCATTTTTTAATTAAGTGCGGAAAACTGTCACCGCTATATAGCTGCGACCTTCATTTTTTAATTAAGTGCGGGAAACTGTCACCGCTAGATAGCAGCACTATTAGTTTATTGTGACGCACAACGAATCGTTCTGCATGACTGTACAAGACGGCGGTGCTCCTGAGTACATGTACCAGGATTGGTGCCATTGTGCGAACAGCGTGCCGTTGTGCGTTTTTTGTGGGCAAAACATATGGAAGCAAAGGATATCCACAAGGAAATGCTGCCCGTGTATGGTGAACATTGCCTGTCACGTCAGGCAATCCATAATTGGGTGCAGAAGTTCTCGAAAGGGCGGACAAGTATCGAAGACGAACATAGAGCCGGTTGGCCGGTGGAGCCATAATTGGGTGCAGAAGTTCTCGAAAGGGCGGACAAGTATCGAAGACGAACATAGAGCCGGTTAGCCGGTGGGGATTGCCAAGGCGTACTGCTCACCAAATTCCAGCAACATGGCCACACAGTTACATCTGCCTCGTACTGCACAATACTGGCAAAACTTTGTGCTGCCATTCGCCGGAAGTGACCAGGCCTCCTCAATAAAGAGGTGTTGCTGCTGCATGACAATGCCCGTCCTCATAGTGCCAATCAGACCACAGTATCACAGAGGTCATTCAAGTGGGAGGTCCTCCAACATCCACCTTACAGCCCAGACCTTCCACGAGTGATTTCCACTTGTTTGGCCCTTTGAAACATCATCTTTCAGGAGAACACTTTTCTGACGATGAAGAAGTTGAAAGAGCAGTGCGCACACGTGGTTCCGACTGCAACCAAAAGAATTTTATACCACAGGTGTCCAGGGACTTGTCCCACTTGTGAAATGGTGGGACAAATGTTTAAATTTGTATGGAGATTATGTTGAAAAATAAATGTTGTTTGTATGTCATTATCTTCATTCATTTCTTTTCAATCACGATTTGTAATTTACTTATTGAATCGCCCTTGAATTTTGCAAAATAAAATAAAAAGTTTTTTTATTAAAGGTTTAACCACAAGCACTAATAAGCAGTCCAAAGTTATTTTTCAGTAAAACTTTTAATTTATTGATGAACGTTTTCGGCATAAAATAGCTCTCTTCAACTCTTACAACTAAATACAGTCTATAGAATGACCAACTGCTACAAAACTGTTGGTGTTCTAGAACATAAAACAAATTCGAAATTTATAAAAAACCAAATTTTTCTTAAAAACACACTAAAATAAACTAAATTAAATTAAAAAATTAACAAATAATGAGCTTATTTTCTTTCACGTATAAAATAATAAGCCTTTTAAATACGTGCTAATAAATAAAACAAAGTTGTTAAACAGCTTCATGACATGAATGAATTATCTATAGCTGAAGAATTACAGATTTTGGCAGGAAGTGATAAGGGAAGAGTAATAAATGAGAGACAGTCTGTTAATATTTCAGAAGCCTGGAAGTTTGCATTGAACGAAAGAGCACAGCGGAACGGGAGTAGATGACTCTGACAAAGATGTGACTTTGTTTTATTTATTAGCACTTATTTAAAAGGCTTATTATTTTATACGTGAAAGAAAATAAGTTTATTATTTGTTAATTTTTTAATTTAATTTAGTTTATTTTAGTGTGTTTTTAAGAAAAATTTTGGTCTTTTATAAATTTCGAATTTGTTCTATGTTCTAGAATGCCAACAGTTTTGTAGCAGTTGGTCGTTCTATAGACTATTTAGTTAAGAGTTGAAGAGGGCTGTTTTATGCTGAAAATGTTCCTCAATAAATTAAAAGTTTTACTGAAAAATAACTTTGGACTGCTTATTAGTGCTTGTGGTTAAACCCATTCCTCAATAAGTTAAAAGTTTTACTGAAATTAATTAATTAAACAATACAATCTCAAGTTTTTTATTGAATCTTGTAAAGTATACATGTACACTGCATACACAACAGAATGTTATAATCATAGAATAAACTTAACACTAAAAAATATGAATGACTGCTTTGGACTGGTTATTAGTGCTTGTGGTTAAACCTTTACTAAGTTAAACACCTATAAGAGCAGTTTTTTGTTGAGTTTGTTATTAGAATATTTGGTTTCTAAAAATATGCAATAATTTGCTTTCCAATGTATATACAAATTGTAAGTTATTTTTATTGCAGCATTAAACATAGAAATAATCATATAATTGATCACACAACTTTAATTGAAACTAACTAGGGAAATAATGTTAATCCAAATATTTCAAGCCAAATTATAATATAATTATTAATTACTAGATGGCATCACCTTAGTTCAAATTTAAATAATTAATTAATTATTAACTAAACAGATGGTGGCACCATAGCCTTGATTTGAAAACTAATCATTAAAATTACAGTTCAATTTGGAATTATTACACTATAAGTTAATTTGACTTGAAATATTTTGTTTGATCACATAACCTTTATTGTATTCCTGTCAGAATATCACATTTTGTATATTATCTATTGAATTACTACATTTATTCTCAAGATTTAAGAAGAAAATAAGATAAAAATTTTCATAATTTTCCTGTTTAATTTTTATTAAAGTATATAATTGTTACAAACTGTCAGAAAAATATTTTAAGAAAATTTTCTATAATTATGAATTTCCATAGCAGCATTATTCAAATTAATTAAAAGATAGAAAAATAAAATCAAAAGACACTAAGAAAGTTTCATCTTTACACAGTATCAAGGGTGGTTTGGTCTGGTTTACGGATGGTTCTAAAACCACTACTGGTGTTGCTATAAGAGCAGTTTTTTGTTGAGTTTGTAAAATAAAAAGTATTCATTAAATTTACTACTTTAAAGTACTTGGTTTGAAGTTATTATTACAGTATGTTAATACTTTCTAAAAGAATATTGAATATTCTGGTGATTGGGGAATATAGTCTTCATTTATAATATTGTGCCTAAGGAATATAGTGTCCAAGTTATGATAGATTTGAATTACAACTAAAATCTTTCAATGCAACCATATCATAAGTTGAGGATCTCCTATTTATATAATATTTTAAATTAAAAAAAAAAAATTATGTATTAATTTTTGTAAATTATATATAGGATTGTTAAAATTAAACTTCCCCAACTCAGAGGGTTCTAAAGTAAGTTTTATTGCTCCAAACAGAAAAAAATTTAGAAAACAGAGATTACAGATGATACGCTTGTCATTTATGTAAAAAAATGTGATAGTACAAAAGACTGCCGATAGGTGGCGCTGAAGCTCTACAAATCATGGGAGCAACATTACAAATGTTCAATATGCCTTCCATGTCTGATAACAATGTTTTCCATTCACAGAACCATATTTTCCATTGCTGAATGCAGTAAATCCATATTAATTGCTAGAACATGTGATGAATCCTGTTCTGCAGGTCTGACACAAATGCTCATCCTTCATGATAGACCTGGATCTTCAAGAAACCCTATAACCATTAAATCACATGGAGTGAGATCTGGTGAATGAGGAGGTCAAGCTGTTGGAAAATAACAGCTGATCACCCCCTTCATCTGTGGACGTTTGCCATAATACATGTTGAACAGAATGACCAATATGAGGTGGTGTGCCATCTTGCATGAATATGGTGTCCTGAAGACACCCACATAGTCAAAGTTGTGGAATCACAAATGTTGTCAACATCAAGGCTATCCCATGTGTCTGTATCATGAAGGCATTTACGAATTCATTTATTCTACTGTCCTCCTCCCATACTGCTAGTATATCATCTATATATCGTATATAAAACTAACAATGGCTGGAAAGTTCAGATTCTGCCATCCTCTATGTTTCTTAGCAAATTCTATGCTAAGGGTCCAGCCATTGGGCTCCCTATGGGTACTCCTTTTCTTTGCAGATATATCACTCTCTTAAATAAAAATAGGAACCATGACATATTAGGTGGGCGATGTCCCTTAATAGTGGTGCTTTACTTTGTGCCTGTGGTACATGCTTGATCAAGAATCTATGGAAAGCTATGCAGACTGGTTCCAATTTTAGAGATGGGTAGAGGGCTTCAATGTTTTAAGTTGTGAGTATATCTTGCTCATTGAACGATGTTTTCAGAGCTTATCTAATACAGAGGTCACTATTAATGCTGATCTATCCGTTTCACCCAAGATCCTGTTGCACCATTTGGCTAATGTTTTTTCAAAGTTATGTTGGCACAGTTCTCTTCTAGACTATTGGTCTTGCCTTGACTGGGTTTTTGTGCATTTTTATATATGTGAATAATCTCAGGCATGCTGGTGCATCTTGTTTCATGTGTTTCCAGATTGCTGGGAACTGCTTATGATTAATGATCCTATCCAGTTCTGCAGTTAGTTTTTGCATCGGGTCCAGTCAGTGAAGAAAATAAGCAAGAAAATCATTGATTTAAACAAATTACAATGAATAATTGATTGTCAATGATGAAATAATTTCTTTGTAAAACTGAAAATTATCTTCATAAGAAAAAATTGTGTAGATTTATGATCTTTATTAAATAGAAAATTCATAAACCAAGAGATATCTGTATATGGATAATATTTCTAAATACACAAGTTGTAATTAATTCAAATAACTCCTGTAAGCAAGGTAATGTTTTGTGGAACTGTAGCACTTATTAGAAGCAATGACTCCAATAAAGGAATTACTGAATGATGATAATATTGTCATAAATCAACCTAATTAGGGAGATTATTCATCAAATAATCTAATGCAGCTAAATTTTGACATCATTTTAATCCAAATTTAAATGAATAATTATCATTCCTATAAATAGTGAAACTATAATGCAAATTTATAAATTATTATTAAAAATATAATTTAATGCTAAAATATTATGCTAGGGATAATATTTGGCTGCTTTAGATTATTTGATATTATTATTGATCTCTTTATCACCTTTTCAATGGGATATGAACTGCATAATAGAAAATATTTTCTAATCATATCTATATATTTACAGCAATAACCAATTAAAATTTTTTTCACTAACTATTCCAAAAATCATTAGGTTTTAATTAAAACAGTAACAAGCTCTCCAGCAGAAAATGATATATTTATTTTAACAGAATGCAATAATAAACATAATACAAAAGTACTTTTCGCTGTCTTGCAGCTATCATCAGATTACATTCCAAGAACAGATGTTATATTCAAAAAAACTTAAAATTCAAAAATTTTTCAAATATTTTTAAAATTCAAGCAGTGCTACAAGAATAAGCTTTTTCTATCTACAAGATAATTTAAAATATATAAGGAAATATGCATAGTTAAACATGAACAAATATAACAATTATATAGCAAAAAACTGATTTAAATAAATAAATATAAAACTATATATGAATTATACAGAAAAAATGCTCTTTAATATAGACTGAAAAAGTATCTTGTGAATATAAGCACCACCAGTTATGAGTGGGAAAGTTCTTCTGGTAAGTTATTGTTCATGACATTAAATGTGCTTTTTCTTTTTAAAATCTGTATTGCTTCAGCAGTTTTTGGTCAGCAGTAATTGGTATTAGTTTATCATCTTAGCTCTCTTCTAATCAATTTGTAAGTCATATTCATAATCATTAATTGATTCTAGAACAGACAATAGTCTTTGAATATCTTATTAGGTTTTTATTTACTTTATTAAATATAATTAATGCATTTATAATCTTAAAAAATAAAAATTAATAATAACAATTAATTATGCAATTTTATAACCAGCTATGTAACTTATTTTGAAATGATTGTTAGATGCATTAGTATTTGCATGACTATTTTTATTAAAAAAATAAAAAAATAATTTTAAATACTAAAAACATATAAGTACTTCATTGTATAATTCTGGATGGTTTATGAGTTTCCTTTTAACAAATTCCTGGGTTATGAGTTTTTTAATATAATGATAATTGAAAAACTTGAAAATATGAATATTAATTGTAATAAATGCTAAAAATTTATAAGAAGGCATTTAAAACTACATTTATAACTACATACAATACAGTATGATTAGAGTTGTAGTAGAAATTCCATTGTACACTATGAAAGTGGAAAAATCAAAATGGTGGACAGGTTGCTCTGTCCTCTGGCTGCCATGGTTTTACCATCACTTTATTTAAATAACTTTCATTCCTGGATTATGTTTAAGCAAATAATTCATCTGTATAAAAACACATCTTCTTATCTATCAATAATAATGTAGAATAAAAATTTTTTTAATTCTTACTACTTTAGAAGAAACAAAAAATTGTTTTCAATAATAAATCAAATAAAGATTTAGTTAATAACTGAAAAAGTAAAAAATTTATTCAATTAGTCAGAGAAAATTCATTATTTCTGATTAATGATTGTGTAGCTAGTGACTATCCAGCAGAATTCTGTTCAAATTTTAGTAAATCTATTATCAACTTATGTTCTTTTGCAGGAGTTATTAGATTGCTGTGACTAACTGTAGACTCTACATTCTGATTCAACACTTCCCTATTTGCATCAATCTGGAACAGCACTTCTGAAAATTTCCTATGACTGCATTAGCAACCAGGAGAATTTAATGGTGGCTGTACTGATCTGAAACTTTGTGATTTAGTTGTAGAATGGCAGTATGATAAAGCATTTATTATCCATCTGAAGGATTAGGTTCAAACATTTTAGGCATAAATTTAAGGGGATGATAACCAAATATATCCTAATTCTGACTAAATAATCCTTGCTTAATAATCTTGGACTAATAATACTAAATTCCTTATAATAGAATTTTAATAAATTCAAATAATTTAGATTAAATAGTCTGGGTGGACTAGTGGATAACTATCCACTTTCTAGTTGAAGTTCCCAGTCCATGGTGATTTTTGAAATGACAACCATCACATATAATTTACCAAACTCAATAACATGATTAAATTAACTTACATTGTTAGTATAAATATAATGTGATAAAATAATTATTTTTATAATGAATGGAAATACAAAATTTTTTATTCAATTATTCAATTTTTATTTGGAAAAGAAATCATTTTTAAAGTTAACTAAATAAGATATATTGATTTTGATTTATAAAAGTGAGATCACTTTAACTATAGATTAAAAATAGGGATCATTAATAAATAATAGAGCCAGGACTAGGAAGTAGCAAACAAGGCATTAGTCTAGTAAAAATTATGAAAGGGTACAGAAAATATCTCAAAAGGAATATTCATTTGCTACTACATGGCTCAATTTTTCATTTCTCTGGCATTCTTTTCCTCTCAATTCTTCATTTTTCCTTCTCAAAATTCTAACTCAGATGAATCGATAGTTCGATAAACACATTAAAAAGAAATTTCATATATAGCTTCCATTCACACAAGATATTTTCTTTTAGACTGCATTAAAATTGTCTGGTAGCTACATTTGAGAATCACTGATCTGGAATATTCTCGAAATACAAATTTACCTTATTCCAATAGTCTCAAAAATAACATTATAAAAAAAAAAGATAAAAGAGAATAAAAGATATTAAAAATATTCAAGATTCATTTGCTACAAAGCTGAAAAGTACTGCCTCCTAATTTTTTTTTTCTTAATATACAGTATGTTAAGTACAGTCAATTCTCATTATTCACAGATTCCATATTCGTATATTTGACTATTCGCGAAAATTTATTTGTAACCACAAAATCGACATTCACAGAATTTCCACTGAGCGGCGAAAATACTGTTACCAATGTAAACTCTCTCTTGATATCTCTAATAAGGAAGTTGTTTGTTATCATATGTAGTCTCTGAATCGGTCTGCCAGAAAATTTCTCATTATATATCCTTGCTCACTCCATAGACTACAGATAAACCAAAGCCTGTTCGTGTCATCCGCAGTCCTATAGAAGAATGTGTGTGCTTGAATGCAGCCTCAAATTTAGGTCCTAACTTCCTGCGCATTTGCTCCTTACACTGAAATTTTAGATCTGAGGCAAAAAGCCATGCAGTTTTTCAATGCAGTTTAGAAAGACAATGTGTCAGCTGTCACATCAAACATCTTGCAACATCAAATAACTATCAGTCAAAAATAAGATTTTATTTACTACATAGTTAATGTTTTAAAAAAATTAAATAAAGATTATTGTAATTAATGTATATAGTACTATACAATGCATATACTCTAATTATTTGTAAGTATTTAAACAGGTGTCTTTAAACAGAAAAACACACATAAACCAAGTATGAAAATGTTGGGAAGAAAGGTTGGCAGGAACTCAACTCTATATTTCCCATAGGCACAATGGTTTACTATTCGCCAATTCAATATTTGCAAAGAATTTACAGAATGTAATTACCACGAATAGTGAGAATTGACTGTACTAGCTATCATGCATTCTACTCATTAGACTTTCTTGCTTCACTAATGCAAATTTCAGACTTCTGCACTAGAGATTTCAGAGTTACAGCCAGAAACATGGCATCACGTAACAATATGTCAGCTGTGTTGAAGCTGTGTACTGGATTTGGAATTCATGCCTATTGGATCTATCATAAATTCTGAAAAATACTATGTGACTCTCAGAAAACTGAAAGCACAAATTCAAAGTTCATTCACAAATGGAATAGCCTTTCCTTCAGCATTTCAACATCCAACCATACATCAGTATAATGACAATTGGAAAGATTCAGTGTCTTGGTTTCACTATCATAGATCATCTACTATATAGTTCCAACTTGGCTCCATCAGATTTTCATCTATTCCTAGAACTTAAATAATTACTGAGAGGACTTCACTTTAATTTGATGATGCAATGAAGAGTGAAGTGAGGCTATGGTTCAGTCGTCAAAATGAAAAGTTCTACAGTGATAGTATCAAGAAATTAATCTCCCATTGGCAGAAATGTGTAAATTGCCAGGGAAATTATGTGGAGAAATAGTTATACAGATATGAAGAATAAAGTTGTAGAAAGTTACCCATTTTTGTTTTATTCAAATAACTATATCAGTTTTCAAAGAAAACAAATAAAAGGCATTATTTTTCAGTACACCCTCATAAAATCATTCATGAACTAAGAAATGACTCCCTTACCAATACTGAGCTTATGTGTATTTATAGCAAATTAATAAATAATTTAAATCTAAAAATCTATTCAAAAACCTCTTGGAAACTATACCAATTATGGAATTTATTTGACTGCAATAAATTAAGATTAGTAGTTAGAGCACAACTCAAGAAACCTATTCACTTTCACATATTCACTTCAACCTTTGACTTTGATCTTTTTATAAAACCACAATTACCCCTTCTGTCATCTGGCACCATTAAAATTTTTCAATCTTTTTGTTGAATGCCAAAATATGAATATCTGAATAAAATACAATATCAATTTCTCTAAAAAATATTATATTGAAATGTCCAAATCCAATTCCAGAATCTTATAATACAATATTTTCAATTTTATTCAATCAATTTTTAATCTATTATAATGCTTGCTACTAATTGCAAACTATAAAATTTTTTTTTAGAAAATATTCTGTATTAAATGATGCATATTCTGAAAAAATACTATTTTTATGTAAAATAAATTTCATCATGTTCACCAATATCGCATATCTTCTCTTCTACAGGGAGTTCCTCTAATAGTTTAAATAAACATTATTATTATAAATTCTTTAATATATATAAATATATGATATAATTTCTTTAATTATTATAATTTGCTTGATTTTAGAGACAATGCTTTCATTTTTTTAGATATATAAATTATTGTTTAATCATAAACTATTGACTTTTTTGATCTTTACTTAACTTCATAATGTGAAATTTTTTACTGACTTCTTATTTAAACATTAAATAAAAGCAAACAATAAGTCAATGAAGTAAAATAAACTGTTTATTCAAAAATAGTACTATTTTAACTGAAGTAGGATATGTGGATAGCTGAAAATATTTTGAATAAACAATTTGTCTTACTTAATTGGTTTATCATTTATTTTACTTAATTTCATTATATTCAAATTTTATTTTTCAGAACAGAACTCATTTTTAATACTATATCTATAGGAAATTATTCTTGGTTTATGAAGCACTCCAGGAAAGAATTAATTTATAAAGTCAAGAACTACCTGTATTTTTAAGTGAAATTAAAAGAACAAAATGATAATTAAGCATTAGTATCACAACTATAATATAAGAATTTACATAACTAATCAAGAGCTTTCAAATTTATATATTCATAATTAAAAGTTATCAAAATTTTAACAGCTTTATTTTAATATTATTATTTTTAATTTTGAAAAAAGTTCATAATTAGTTAAATGTTATTGAAAACTGTTTCTTGAACAGAAGTGAAATGAACTTTAGATATACAATAAATACAGAACTACAATAAAATAATAATAGTAGTTTTAAATCAGTTCTAAAAAGAAAGTTCTAGGAGTATTGTATAAAATAATATTTAATGAGTAAAAAAAAATAGAAAAAATACTATACCAATGGTGGCATATAAGACTATCTCAAGATAAAAATAATGACTTAATCACTGTAAATTAGAAAATCTCATTTAAATGATGAAATGACTAAATCTGTTTATTAACTTATAACTTTTTGTAATAGACACTTAGCATTCACCATTTTTTGAGAAGAATATTCCTTTATTTTTAAAATTTCACAAAATATTAATAAACTACTTACATAACAATTAATTATTTTTTGAAATCTTATAAATAGATTATTGTGTGTCAATTTCATGATTTTTTCAATGTATATAGCAGGTCTTTTGATAAAATTTTATTTATTTAATTAGCATTAAAATTCTAATAATTCTTGCTTGTTTCAATAACATGTTAAATCCAAAATTTCAAATTATTCTGAACATGAATTTTGAAATTATAGTAATATAAAAATTTTATCACCAAAAACATAATTCCAATTTTATCAAAATTTTTCAATGAAATCTGCAAGTTAATTCTATTCTTCCATTATACTAAAAAATAAATAATAAAATAAAAATTAATATACAATATATATAAATAAACTTAGTTTCTTACTTAATCACTGTAACTCTTCCTTAGTTCCTTTGCACAATATGAAAATTCTAACTAAATACAACTAAACTAAACTTAATTTAAACTAAAACATATATAATAGAAATATAGAAGGTATGTACATAGAAATTCATGCAGCAATGATGAACCTTATGTAGAAATCTATTTTTTCATCTGATATATTTTAGTTCAATTTTAGTTTAGTTGTATTTAGTTAGAACTTTTGTATTGTCAAGGAAACTGAGGATGTATTAATAACTTGAAACCCTAGAACTTAAATAATTACTGAGAGGACTTCACTTTAATTTGATGATGCAATGAAGAGTGAAGTGAGGCTATGGTTCAGTCGTCAAAATGAAAAGTTCTACAGTGATAGTATCAAGAAATTAATCTCCCATTGGCAGAAATGTGTAAATTGCCAGGGAAATTATGTGGAGAAATAGTTATACAGATATGAAGAATAAAGTTGTAGAAAGTTACCCATTTTTGTTTTATTCAAATAACTATATCAGTTTTCAAAGAAAACAAATAAAAGGCATTATTTTTCAGTACACCCTCATAAAATCATTCATGAACTAAGAAATGACTCCCTTACCAATACTGAGCTTATGTGTATTTATAGCAAATTAATAAATAATTTAAATCTAAAAATCTATTCAAAAACCTCTTGGAAACTATACCAATTATGGAATTTATTTGACTGCAATAAATTAAGATTAGTAGTTAGAGCACAACTCAAGAAACCTATTCACTTTCACATATTCACTTCAACCTTTGACTTTGATCTTTTTATAAAACCACAATTACCCCTTCTGTCATCTGGCACCATTAAAATTTTTCAATCTTTTTGTTGAATGCCAAAATATGAATATCTGAATAAAATACAATATCAATTTCTCTAAAAAATATTATATTGAAATGTCCAAATCCAATTCCAGAATCTTATAATACAATATTTTCAATTTTATTCAATCAATTTTTAATCTATTATAATGCTTGCTACTAATTGCAAACTATAAAATTTTTTTTTAGAAAATATTCTGTATTAAATGATGCATATTCTGAAAAAATACTATTTTTATGTAAAATAAATTTCATCATGTTCACCAATATCGCATATCTTCTCTTCTACAGGGAGTTCCTCTAATAGTTTAAATAAACATTATTATTATAAATTCTTTAATATATATAAATATATGATATACTTTCTTTAATTATTATAATTTGCTTGATTTTAGAGACAATGCTTTCATTTTTTTAGATATATAAATTATTGTTTAATCATAAACTATTGACTTTTTTGATCTTTACTTAACTTCATAATGTGAAATTTTTTACTGACTTCTTATTTAAACATTAAATAAAAGCAAACAATAAGTCAATGAAGTAAAATAAACTGTTTATTCAAAAATAGTACTATTTTAACTGAAGTAGGATATGTGGATAGCTGAAAATATTTTGAATAAACAATTTGTCTTACTTAATTGGTTTATCATTTATTTTACTTAATTTCATTATATTCAAATTTTATTTTTCAGAACAGAACTCATTTTTAATACTATATCTATAGGAAATTATTCTTGGTTTATGAAGCACTCCAGGAAAGAATTAATTTATAAAGTCAAGAACTACCTGTATTTTTAAGTGAAATTAAAAGAACAAAATGATAATTAAGCATTAGTATCACAACTATAATATAAGAATTTACATAACTAATCAAGAGCTTTCAAATTTATATATTCATAATTAAAAGTTATCAAAATTTTAACAGCTTTATTTTAATATTATTATTTTTAATTTTGAAAAAAGTTCATAATTAGTTAAATGTTATTGAAAACTGTTTCTTGAACAGAAGTGAAATGAACTTTAGATATACAATAAATACAGAACTACAATAAAATAATAATAGTAGTTTTAAATCAGTTCTAAAAAGAAAGTTCTAGGAGTATTGTATAAAATAATATTTAATGAGTAAAAAAAAATAGAAAAAATACTATACCAATGGTGGCATATAAGACTATCTCAAGATAAAAATAATGACTTAATCACTGTAAATTAGAAAATCTCATTTAAATGATGAAATGACTAAATCTGTTTATTAACTTATAACTTTTTGTAATAGACACTTAGCATTCACCATTTTTTGAGAAGAATATTCCTTTATTTTTAAAATTTCACAAAATATTAATAAACTACTTACATAACAATTAATTATTTTTTGAAATCTTATAAATAGATTATTGTGTGTCAATTTCATGATTTTTTCAATGTATATAGCAGGTCTTTTGATAAAATTTTATTTATTTAATTAGCATTAAAATTCTAATAATTCTTGCTTGTTTCAATAACATGTTAAATCCAAAATTTCAAATTATTCTGAACATGAATTTTGAAATTATAGTAATATAAAAATTTTATCACCAAAAACATAATTCCAATTTTATCAAAATTTTTCAATGAAATCTGCAAGTTAATTCTATTCTTCCATTATACTAAAAAATAAATAATAAAATAAAAATTAATATACAATATATATAAATAAACTTAGTTTCTTACTTAATCACTGTAACTCTTCCTTAGTTCCTTTGCACAATATGAAAATTCTAACTAAATACAACTAAACTAAACTTAATTTAAACTAAAACATATATAATAGAAATATAGAAGGTATGTACATAGAAATTCATGCAGCAATGATGAACCTTATGTAGAAATCTATTTTTTCATCTGATATATTTTAGTTCAATTTTAGTTTAGTTGTATTTAGTTAGAACTTTTGTATTGTCAAGGAAACTGAGGATGTATTAATAACTTGAAATTGCTTTTGATTTTTATTTCTTTATATTATTAGTCACTAAAACCTGATAATTTATTTTGGTTCTAAAATAAAAATTGAATCAAAAATAAAATATCTTCAATAATATCAGAAATTTTATCATCATAATACTTCTTGTGAAATTTAATTGAATTTGAATTTTTCCTTATATATTATTTATTATAAAT
>AYEL01064173.1:0-13464 GCA_000484575.1 Olivierus martensii
TATTGTTATGCTTAATTCTTTATAATCTAAGACAAAAATATCTCTATAATCTTGTCTCTCTAAAAAAAATTCTTCCTACGTTCGATAAAATTGGATTTTTTTTATAAGATAGAAGATATTGTAGATTCTTGGATTAGAAGAGAAATACGAAGAGAAGTTAAGATCAAATAAGTGGCAAGTACCCATCAAATAAGAAGTTGAATAGACATCACAGACGAATTCAAAAAACTCATGCTTCTTGATTGGCATAAAACCTAATACTCAGAATTGTTATCTTCTAACGGATTACTGAACTCATTTATTATATGACTTGTACTTATTCTCTATCGTTACTGATATCATAATAAACAACGATAAACATATATTTAATCATTCATCATAATAAAAATCAACTTTCATTTATCCAAGCAAATAAAACTTCGATAAAATTTATAGACAACACAAAATAAAAACAACTCTGTGTCTAGTTTTATTTAAAAATAAATGAAGCCATTTCGTAAAATTTTATATTATTAGAAATAAAATTTGTTCAGTTTTTTACTAAAAAATTTCTTTATTTTTTTCTAATCTTATTGAATATACGATCGTGTTCGTTAGGATATGAAATTACTTCTCTTACAATTCATAAATAGTAGTAGTTGGAATTTTCTCTAACTCTTAATACTTTGTTAGATATTGAAGAGAACAGTAAAGAAAAAATAGTAGTCATGTTTTCTCACTTTTCCAAGTAGTAACTTGTTAGGGGTTCAGCATTTTATATGCGGATATATTCTGAACATCCAATAGATTTTACGGTTTTTGCTATAGGCTAACATTTTTTTTATAAATCGTGAGTGAACCAACTCTGTGCTGTTTTTCCTGCGGCCAGCCACAAAAGTATCGGTTACAAATTTATTAAAAATATAAACTAACGATCGAAATGTGTAAACAAGAAATTTTAAATTAATAAAATTATAAATTAAATAATTGAAATTTTTTTTATTTATAACAAATCGTATTTTAAATCGTTTATATTGATATAAAATTTTAAATTTAATTTAAAAATAATGGTTTATTTTTCGATTTAAATAATAATAATAATAATAGCGTACATTTAATTACGAAATTGTATTAGATCGTAAAAAAATATTACATCATCTTTACGATTTTGAAGATTAGATCAGCAAACCAAACAGAGTATAGTTTTTAATGGCGTATTTTTTTATATTTAATGTTTTTGCCAATTTATATTTCAGTATTTAGAACAGAAAAATATTATCAAATTTTTATAAATGACTTTTTTAAAAAATAGATTCAATTGTAAGATAATTAATGTGTAACAAATTTTCCTTTTTAAATTATTATTTTTTCTAATTGTATAATATGGCAATTTAAAATCATTTATAAGAATTAGAGCAAGAAAATGATATTAAGTTTTGATGAAAACCTATTTTTATTATTTTATAAAAAATTAAATTAGATTTTTTGCACTTAAAGGGTATTATAATCAGAAATCTATAATAAAAAACGAATTTTGAAGAAACATAATGTAATTTATAAAACAATATATTTAATCGTAAATTTTTTTGCAATGATATCATCATATAACAGGAATTATAAATCTTGTCCATCTTTTTAATAATTATTCCGTTCTCTAATTATTTTAGGTGCTTCTACTCTAATTGCACAGAAACCGATAGTTCTTTCAATAAGTTCAAATTAACCATTATTAAAATGAATTGCAATGTTTCAGGGTCTAGTTTTTTTAAAACGTTAAAGAATTGAATATCTGTTCATCATTTTTTCCACTAGAGATTTACTATATTTGTTACAAATGCCTGATCGAGTTGAAATTTATGAGTCAACATGTTTCAAAACTGCTTTACAATTCATATAGGAAACGTTATATCAATAGTAGTGAATATACCTTTTCATTCATTTGATCGGTGCTCTCTGAGGCCCGATAACTTTCGATAAAGCAGATGTGTTATATATTGAATTATGTATAAGTGGATA
This sequence comes from Olivierus martensii, assembly GCA_000484575.1. Lineage (NCBI taxonomy): Eukaryota > Metazoa > Arthropoda > Arachnida > Scorpiones > Buthidae > Olivierus > Olivierus martensii. The sequence continues at coordinate 1,996 of AYEL01064173.1, forward strand.
AAGATCAATAAAACAGAAAAAAGAATACATTGAATAAAACAGAAAATTTGTAAGAATTTATATCATATGCATTTTTATTATTCTTCATGAAATGTATCTTCATCAAAAATTAAGCTCAAGTAAGTAAAATATATTTTATCTCAGATTTAAAAAAAAATATTAGATGTTTAGATGATTTTCAATATTATACAATATTCATTTTGCTCAAAAAGTTGCATTTTTTAAGGATTGTCCATATAATGAAATATATACGTGATGAAACTAAGTAGGCGTTTTAATGAAAGGATTTATAAAGTTTCCAAAATTTATATGATATTTTGAGAAACATGTCAGTTATTCACAAAACGACTTTTATATCAATATAAATATTAAACTATTAGCGATCTTATATCAAAAACAATAAATAAATAAGGAATACATCTTAGGAGAAATAAAGCCATCTGCTAATTTCTTTCTATAAATTTGCGTGCAGTTTTTTTTTTTTTTTTTTTTTTTTTTTTTTTTTTTTTTTTTTTTTTTTTTTTTTTTTTTTTTTGATTAATTTATTATTAGCCTTCTAGAATTACTGTATTTGATTTGAATTAGCATGTTTGAAATATTAGAACATTAAGAGAAAGCATGAGAGATTTTTTTTCTTTCAATTTAAGAATTCTTATTAAAAGCAAGTGATACATTAATAATTCTGCAACTTTCTTAGAAATCGAAATTTCCAAATATCCATCATTCGACAAATATTTTTTCCAGTAGTGTCAGGAAAAAATTCACAGGATGGTTCAGAATTAATTTCTACTATAAACCGAAATTAATTCTAAACCACTTTGCTGAATTTTGTACGAGTATGATCTTGACAAATCACTTCTTCGATTTATAAGAGCAATGTCGAAAATTGTCTTTTTGTGCTATAAGCTTATATTAATGAAAGTAATTTAAATGAATGCACAAACTGAATATTGATGCCTCATTAAATCCGCACCTAATGGAAACTTACAAAAAAATATTTTCTTCAATTTTCACGATTCATTTCAGTTTTTTCTTTTTCTTTCATAAAAGTTTAACACGTTTATATGGGATTATTAATTAAATTATTAAATCTAAGAGTAATTCATACATTAAAAAAATCAAATTAAGCTTATATTTTATTAATACTTTACGAAATGCTTAGAAGTACAGTAATCTAATCAAGTGAATAGAGTAAAACATTTATTGAAAAATAGTTTATATTTTAGGAGTGTTTCTTTATATTTTTCTTAATATTTAAGAGATATCAAATTTTATATCTTTACACGCAAGTTATTCATCAATCATCTCGTCTACAGTTTTAAAGCAACATAGAAGAAAATTTAAATTTTTGTTCTTGAATTTTTCCAAATATTTAATATATATATTTATCTTACTTGCCAGCAAGGAAAGAAAAATATCAGAACTTTACGAAATCATGAAATAATATTACAAAAACATATTTTTATAACAACTTTATTTTCCAATTTCATGTCTGTTTATCGAAACAGGAAATACTTCCAACTAAAATAGATTCCTTTTTATTACATTTACTGGATATAGTAATGTTGTTAGAAATGTTCAATATTGACTGTTGACATATCGAAAAAATGAGATTACAAAAACACATCACAAAAACTTGAACACTTTGTTAGAATCAGAATATAATTTTTCAAATTGTTAGATTGACGTGTGTCTGTTACCCGTTTTATATTGCCTACAATCTTTTCTTGAAGCACAAGAAACATTCAATAGAATATACTGATTCAATCAAATCTATGTTGTATTAATTTGTGAGCAAAAATAGTCCCTTCCTTCTTTAACTCTTTTTTTTTTCTTTAGATATTCTTCTTTATAAAAACAATTAAACTGCTTCAACTATAGCACAATTTCAATCTCTGATTATAATAAATTACTAAGTTTTGACATGATTTTATATAAAATTAAACCAAGTAACAATAGAAATCATATTATATTTCACGTCGATACGAATAAGAAATTCCTGTCACAACATTCTGTGATAATTGAGATAATCGATATCCTTTGACCAAGAGTAAATTGTTCGACTTTGCTGGTAACAAGTCTTCATCTACAAGCGAAAGACTCCTGATGTATTTTTATTAAAAAAAGAAACGAAATTTAATACATTATCGTCACAAAGTCCCATTATAAGTAATCTTCTCAGTTTTAATGATCAAATTGCAACAATGATAATTATCACTATCTTTTTTTCATTTTTTTCAATTTAATCAATATTAGACAAAATGTTAAATTCAATAGTTTTACTTGAATAACTCTTTCAACAATACCCTGCTTTTTTCGAAGGACGCTAGCTTGTTTTTGTTCATTTAGCCAATTCGCGTTATAACAATAATGACTTTCCAATGGCTCCTTCCTTAACAACTGCTACTGTCTATCTGGCTCTTCACTTTTGATCTAATGATCCTTGCACCTTTATTGATTGATTGAGATGAGGTCATGGCAGATGTAGCAAATTCCCCCGACACGTTATTTTTTTTTCTCGGCAATTAGAAATTATTCATTAAGCCATTTCTTCCTCAGCTAATTAAAGTTTCTTCTGTTAGAAAATGTTCTGTATTTGTTGTTGGAGTATCAAATAGTAATTTTCGCATTCTTACATCACAACTTGACCTGGATGTGGTATTTTTGGCTACCTCTAACATTTCTTTGCTAGCAGCGTCTGCGCTACAGTTCTCCGAATCCAAAGATCTTGTTGATGTTGTTAAGCATCTTATGTTCATAGTTAATGAGGTTTTAGGTGATAATTCACTAATTGCTTCCTCTTTTTGTGCCTGCTTGAAAAAAAAAAAAAATTTATTAAGAGTATTATATGTATAAATTTGTTTTTCTTTTTTTTATTATTTAATTTTTTTTATAATTTTATAAATAAATTTAAGTAACCTATTGAAGAAAAATAATCCATTTAATAAGAATCATTTACATCTCTTTATAAATAGAATTTTATGCTGATAATTACAGTTTAAGTCTACAGATACCGTTTTACTGAAAGCAGAAAAACTGCAAGAAGAGAGAAAAGAAGAGAGATGGGAAGGGAAAGGAGCATAACAAAAGAAAACAACAAGACGACAGCAACAATAGGCGAAAAGAAAGAAAAAAAGAAGAGAAAAGATTACAAATAGCGTGAACTCTGGAAAATATACGTGAAAAAAAATTATCTTTACAATAATTTATTCAAGAAATATTTCTCTGTTTAATTTTTTTTCTTTTTCCTAATTATAATGTTTAATTCAGTTGTTAAACATGCTTTAAAATATTTTTAATCTATATTTTACTAAAAATATTTATAAATAAAATACATTAATATATTTTATTACATTAAGAAATTTTTAAATTTTAATTATATTTATTCACATATATTTTTTTTATTAAAATTAATTCCTATCTTTTAAGTATGGCTCGTGATAAATAGCCAAATTAATCGCAGTAACACATCAATACACAAAACTACGAACTTAGATATCCAAAGGCTAAAAGTCAGCACAGAACTCAAACACGAACATCCACTACGTCAAAACAGCTGGTAAATATAGCTCCAGCAGAACTTCGAGAACATTCTCTGACATTTTTGTTAGCTCTCATCACCTAAAAGGATTTACTCTATCATTTAATATTTCATAAACAAGAAAGAATCACTCAGAAATTCTTCAAAACTTCTGTTTGCTACATTATATATATATTTTTTATATTTTTATAAAGGATAAATACATATAAATGAAATAATAATAAAATGTATAATTTATGCAAATTCGTTGTATATAAGATTCTCACATAGGATGAATTTTATCAGGAATTATTTGATTATTTCCTCTGTGCATCATGTTTATATTTTTTCTAAAAATATGTCATTTTTTCAATAAAATATATTTTATACAAAATTTATTTGTTATATTTATAAAAAAATCGAAAAAATTAGTAAATGAAGCTTATGATGATTATTTATCACCATTATTCCTAAATACACTAATAATAAATTCGTATAAATAAATTCCATTATATAACACGCTTCATTTTGCAAAATTTGATGATATAAAGTTTATATTTCCTAAAAAAATTCGATATATTTTTTTGTTATTAATATTTAAATTATGCATAAATTATTTCTTTTAAAAATATCATTAAAACTCCAACAAAATTTAAATAATAATATATTCTATTCTAAATTATATTAAAAAATTTATTCTTCGTCTGAAGAAAAGAAAAAAAAATTTCCCTCTGCAAATGAGAAAAATTTCTTTCTCGTTAAATTAATATAAAAGTCCATTAAAGCATAATGATTTTTTTCCATTTGCTAATGAGAATTAAAATAAAATATTAAAATATTTCGTGATATTCTTATTTTCGAAGTAAAAAAAAATATATAGTTTTTAATATTAAAAGTTAAAAAGAAAAAAGTGTTTTCAATATTTGTCAAAGTCAACGTACGCCTTTCGTAAAGCTATCTTCGTATTTGTTTCTTTTTAATATGTCAGGACAGTCTGCATCTGTTTGTGGATCCACGTGTCGTCTTCTTCTCGTAGCCAATCTCTCGCAAACAGCTTCTTCACCTGAAAAAATTTCTAAATTTAACTACCAGACCGTTAACAAAATGAAAATACCATACAAACATTTATCATAAGTGTAGATTGAAAAAGAGAAAATAGCTATAATTACCAATCACTTGTTCAAATTAATACAAATGAGCATTGATCGTAGTAAATTTTTTTCATTTTTTATTTTTAGTCCAACAACATTCAAAGGTATCGATTTTCGGCAAGATTCAATAGTTCGGTAATAAAATGATGGCAAAATGCCAAATCTCCTTAAGAAATGCGAAGTCAATTTGATATTATGTATTTTATGACCCCGAATACAAGCCACATAGATATAATCTATTCGAAAATTTACTTCCAATACGACAGAGATTTAATGTTAACAAATAATACATTCTTACTTTATCGTATATTTTATTTAATAGTGAAGATCTAAACAAAACTTAACTTTCGCAACGTTTCAGAATATTGCTTAATTATAAATGTTGTCTTAAAACTGCATTACAAGAGTTTTAGAACATAATTTAATAAATTAATATAAAATCTGCATATTTTCCTTAGTATCATCAAAAAATTTAAAACTTATAAAACATTAAGATGTTTTTTTCAGATATTGGGATAAGAAGTAACTCATAATTTTAAAAATTTACTCACTCCATTCGCACGTATCGTAATATTGTTTCTGTGATGAAAAGCTAACTCCTGGTTCATCTAGAGTATGTTGTCGTTTTTCCATCTAGAATAAAATAAATATCAAGAATTTTGGCATCAAATTAATGTTACAGATTTCTATTTTCACAAATTTATATCTGCAATAACATTTTATACAAATTTATAAAAATTAAATACGAGAAAATTATATTCATTCTAATAAATTATTGTTACAAAAGAAAACAAGAACTGAAACTATTCAAACGAAAGTTTTGTTTTTCTTCTGAATTTTAATTAGCACTCATATTTTTAAACAAAAGTGAATATAAAAATTGTTTCTCAGAAAACAAGAGAAAGGAAGAAATTAGTAGCCATAAATAAGATAATGTTTTTTGTTCGCAGTTTGGAAGATAAACGTTCCTTAATAGTCATTTTAAAACAAGATTTAATTAGCCAACCGGAAAAAAAAATTATTCGTGTGCAAAACTACTAAACACAGAAAACTCAAAAGACAACGCATAAAAATCGTTAAAATGATTGATTTTTAATACCCCCAAGAAAATTTTCAAGATAATAGCAAAGAATCCAATGAAAACTAAAGATACTCCCAGTATTTGGCCTAATTGGTACCCATTAAGACGGTTTCAAAAAAATATTCGGAAATTCCATTAAAAATAAAAAGAAATGAAAAATAGTTAAATTTGTTATAACAAATAACAGGAAAAGTTTCGGATACATATAAGTATACTTGAATTGATTGAGCGAAAACAGTTGTTAAACTAAGCTTCCTTTGGAGTATCTTGCATATCAGTTAACACAAATAAATTAATGGCAAAAAATTCAATTTAAATATATAAATACAAAATGTATTTATCATATTTATACGTATTGTAAAAATATAGAATATAACAAATTCGCTGATTATCCTAGTATATTTCGTTTACGTGTTAATTATAAAATAAAAATAAAATTATTTCTATTTTAAATATTTAATGTTTTTAAAACTAAAAAATTCCGTGCGTATTAACATTGTTTATAACAACTGTATTTTAGACAAAAATGCAAATATAGATAAATTTAATTAATTATTGGTCTGTGCAGAAATAACAAATATAATATAATCAAAAACATTATAGTTAAAATGTTTCCTTTTTGTTCGAAATAAGCTGTAATACTTATTTTTGCACATTTTGAGAGATAAAAATTACGTTTCTTATATCACAGTTTAATAAGATGCCTAGATAAGAATTTGTATTATTTAGTAATTAAAATAATATTAAAATTAAGAATTTTAAAATATGAATATTAGACTTAGTAAAATAATTTTCTCAACGTTTTTGTTAATTTTACAAACTACAATATATATATATGTTTTTTTCAAATTTCTGAAGAGTAAAATTTTTGTGAACTATATTTTCTGTTTCAATGATTACTTTTTTATTTATAACAAACTTTATGCATCTTGATAAAGTTTACGCATTATAATTTTTTCCTCGAAATAAGATAAATTTTCTTCTAAAATTTAACTAACTAATGCAAAAGAGTGAATGGAATGTATTAGAATATCAGCTACTTGGATTACAGAGAGGAAAAAAAAATCCTATTATAATCGGTTTTTTCTGCAGAAAAACTTTGCAGATATTTGAACAATGTTTTTTAAAAAAGAGAAAAAATCAATTAGATGTAATTAATATCGTTGTACTTATAAGCAAAAGTTTGTAATTGCAGAAAGGAATGCGAATGTATTTATTGATTATGACAGTATTTCTCTTGATAGTGTGATTAATCGAAAATTGATAAGATCGGTAAAATTGTTGCTGTCAATAAAAATATTCCAATATTAGATGTAATCAATCAGAAAATGACCAACAACACGATTATAATGTCAAAACTTCAGATATCATTTATCTGATTTTTTAATTAATAACTGTCAGTTAAAATTTCCTTTTTTACTGTGATTGGAATACAATAAATTCACAAATTTATTTTTTTTTTAAATATAAATTATTTTTATTTATTACTCTATCAGTCTTTCATAATGTTTATCTATTTATCCAGATTTAGATAATATTTTTTAATTTATCATTTGTTACAGTGAACTTAAAAACACGTTTAAAAGAACATTTTTTAAAATAATAATTACACCTATTTAAATATTTATTTATTGAAATTTTTTCGTGTTAAAAACGCGAATAAGATAACAATTTATCATTGATCACATATCAAAATTATTCACTCAATTTATCATATCTTGTTACTTTATATTGAGTGTTCCAAATCCAATGAGATTAATGTGAATTATCTTGTCAAACTGCTGTCTTCTCGAATGACTTATGTTAATCTGGAATCTTGTTAAAATTCAATAGCTTCAATGAAAACATTTTTTTAAATTGTTTTTTATTGACAATTTTAACATCTTAATAAACTAAAGAAAAAACTTGTCTAATTAAATTCTTCTCAGAATAAAGTTATTCGTGCTTATATGTAATATATTACCTAATGTCTATCATAAATCAAAAAATGAAGCAGGCTGACTTATAAAATCAGTGTAGCGATACGATATGAATCGAATCTATGACAACTGGATGTGATAAATGATCATCATGTATTTTATGGGAAAATCTGATCTCTTATCAAATTGCAAGTCTCCTTTTAAATTTTATTTAATCATATAAAATAAAATTCTATCAATTGGACTATATTTCATGTGATTAAATACTAAATCTTATAAATATTGGCATTTTTATATAACATCTTACTGATCTACATAAAGTTAAAAATATCATTACAATCTATGCGTTTAAATTAAAAGTTTAAGAACATGTACTGTACATTGGTAAAAATATGATTCTCTTTTGGAACAACTAATGAACTATAGGCTAATGCGTATAATTTATCTTTTTTCTCTCTAAACCTTGAAGGATTCGTTAAAGGAAATATATTGAGCTTAACCAACCTTAGATGACACGGATTATACTGTCATGGAGATGTTACGTTTAGGACAAGAGTCCAAGAGAACCGAAACTTTATTAGTACACTTGCAATTACTAGAATCAGATAAACGACATTTTCGGCTTCAACTTGCTTTGTATTTATCCCTAGATTCGAGAATTAAGGATTATTTCGGAAGATCCTGAAATGAAGAAACTTGTGAAAGAAAATAAGAAAAGAATACATCGATAATCGAATTTCAGAATCTGTTGTACTCAATAACGTTTCTTCTCCTCTACAAGGAACATTCATATCGATACATTATGAATATAATGATGATCCCAATATTTGCTTAGGGAGTTCAATATTTATGTAGTTTAGAAAGTGTTCTTGCAGTTTTGTCTTTTTTGAAAGATAAACTATTATCTGTACTTTTCATTTGAAAAAACTAAGATTGAAAACTTATCTTTTATTTCTTCCATTGCATAGTTAAATAGAATAATCGTATTGAGAATAATTGATCTTAATAACAATTCTCACTCAAATAATTATAATTTTTTGAGTGAGAATTGAATAAAGATCACTTTATGTAATAAGTAACTTGTAACAATGATACTTACACCTATATATCTTAATCAAATTTAATTATAATTATTTTCTTAATAATAAACATATATCAATTCTATTTTTAATTCTATGCTTATATTTTTCATATTTAAGAAAAATTACATTCAAATTTTTAATGGGTTAAACATAATATTATGCATCTCATCTCGAACTCAAAGAACTTATTTTGAATCGTTTTATTATATTAAGAAAATTTTTTAACTCTCTATACTACAAAATATTCCTCAATGCAAATAGATATAAAAAAATAATTTAGATATAAAATAATATATTAATAAGTACATTAAATTGGTTAACAACAAGAGTAAAAATAAAAATTTTAAATCTTAGACTGTAAAAAAAGTCGAAAGTTTATATTCATTTTCAACGTGTTATAAAGATTTTTGGATTTATAAAAAGACTTTCGGAATCATATATTAATGATATAAATTCTATAATTATATTTAAAAATTACTTTTAATGTTTAAAATTTTTAAATAGCCCAAGTAAAAAAATATACAACATTTTTCATAAATTTTTGAGGAATTGGGAAATATATCAATTATTCATTTAAAATTGAATAATAAAAAGTAAACTAAAGGGTGTTTCATTTAATCCTACATTTATAATCTCCAGCTAAGCCGTACCAATTATAATTATTGACTCTGCAATTTGTAAAGTTGTAATGTCGATTGCATGTATGTTGTAAGTCAATAACATGTTTGATGGTATTTGTACGTTGTCTTACGCGCAAATACCATTTTTCAGTTGCAAAAATGCTTCCATTTAAAAAATTTTCGGTGATCTATGTTATTTAAAATAAATTAAATTATAAAAAACATTACAGTTTAACAAAATATATATTTTATTTTAAATGTTTCTTAAAAAGTATTGTTAGCCGTAATATATTTTTTTCTTTACATGATTCTGTCATACATTTAGAAAATACAATATTATCGATATATGTACCTGATACTTTTGTAGTGGTACTCGTTCCACATGGACATCATACATGGCACCAGAAAGAAAATAAGCTTGTCCATCAGAAGTGCACTTTAACTTGTTGTTGACATTCTCTCTAGAACACTGTTCACTTCCTGAAGATGTTTCTACTCCTTCTAAAAGAACCGGTGACAAAAATATATAAAACTTTCACTGTATATTCAGTTTACAACTGTGAAGTAACTAAAATATTTGAATTTTATATATCTGTTTTCTTAGTTATATACGTTTAGAGCAAACTTCGAAAAAATTTTATGTTACAGTTTACATATTCCACAATGCAATTCTTTCCACAGAGTTTAAATAAATACAAAAATAAGTATTTTAAATTTAGATTTATATATTAATTTTTTCCACATAATACTTTTTATGTTATTAGTTTATTATATTTAAATAATTTAGAAAAATATCAATGTTTAAGAATATTCTAAAAATATTCAAAATTTCAAAATTTAAAAAAAAATAAGGATAATTTAAAGTTTTCAATTCAAGCTTTTAAAATAGGTTATAAAAGAAACCATAAAATAACCTGGTGATCTTCGCCGAGAACATTTTCTTCTTAGCACGCATACAATAGCTATATTTACTATTCCTGCCATACCACCTAGAACTGAAGCACCTATCCACCACCAGTGAGGCAGAGTGGTACCGTTATCATTTCTAGATGAGGTACTGTCCATTATTGGTGCACCTATCAAAACAAGATCATCATATGATAAATACTCTCATGTAGAAAAAGTTAAAAACAAAATCGATTGTTCGAAAATACATATTTATTCGGAAACATAATTATATATACAGTATTTCTTGTGAAAAACAGAGATAAACAAATTTTTATTTCTATGAATAATTTTTTTAATTATCTAATTTTTGTTTTTTTTTGTTAAATTAATAAAATTTAAATCGATTTTTACTCGAAACAAAATTGTTAATTATTCATTCAGCGTTAATAATCCATTTGACGAAATTGTCTTGCTAAAATAAAATATATTTTTAAACATTCTGAAAGAGTTATATACATTGTTCACATAACCGTATAAGTTTTCTAAATTTTTAAGGAACTGTATTCTGTTTTCTTAAAATTCTATGTGAATGTTTTCACCAAGGAAAATTTTTACCATTATAAATTATTGAAACAAGTTATTTTTAAGCTTCACCCGAGAATTCCGTGATGTTACGAACAGTCTGAATAACATTTTAATAATAATTCGAAACCGTAATTTCATTAAAGTCATTCGCATGAAAACTGAAATAAAAATTAAATAATATTGTTGTTTAAACGTTTACCAGAATATTTTGTTGGCCAGAAAATTATATTTACTACTTTTCTCGTTATAATTTGCACAATTATCACGAGTTATTATCACGATGTTTGTAATATACGGTCTTCGTCAAACCAGACAAGCAAAAGCACTGGACACTACTCTACAAATCTGTTGTTTACACGTTATAACTGAACATCATTCATTAGATCTACTCAGGGACTGGGACCGAGAAATGAATTTTATGGACAGTTGAACAATTTTCATACAAAGTTTATATTTCTGCAACTGTTGTCGCCGAATTTATAAAAGTGATTTATAATTTACAATATTTTAAATGCTATTTAATTAAATCCTATTATTGTAATTTCGATTTTCGAATAGTAGAATTTAAATAAATTAATTATTTTAATATTTAATTAAAAAATAATAATAAATGTATAATATTA